>CM035097.1:53558411-53805755 GCA_020205505.1 Panax japonicus | reverse complement strand
TCATGATACATTTTGGTACTCCCAGATGGATTGCAAACGGGGTGTTGTGTGCCTCCATCATGATTCTATGCTTCAAGTCAGAATCGTTAGGAACACAAAGTCTGAGTTGAATCTAAGTATTCCTTCTTCATCGATTCTCGCTTCTGGAATAGCTCCTTCTTGCTTTCTTCTTCATACGTATCAGCTCCAGGTCCGTAGCTTGAGCAGCTTTAACTTTATCGATTAAAGTCGGTTCTACTCGTATATTCGCCATCATCATGTGGGTCCCTGGAGTCTTTAATTCTACCTCCATCCTTTGCAAGTCATACAGAATGGGCCTTTGCATTAACAATATCGCACTCGTACTCACATATGATCTTCTACTCAATGCGTCAGCTACTACGTTCGCTTTTCCAGGATGATATTGAATAGTGTGATCGTAATCTTTCAATAGTTCAAGCCAACGTCGTTGCCGCATGTTGAGTTCTTTTTGGGTGAAGAAATATTTGAGGCTTTTATGGTCCGTATAAATCTCCACTTTCTCCCCATACAAGTAGTGTCTCCAAATTTTCAACGAATACGACTGCTGCCAACTCTAGATCATGAGTATGATAATTCCTCTCATATTCTTTTAGTTGTTGTGAGGCATAGGCTATGACTTTCCCATGTTGCATGAGAACGCATCCTAACCCTTTGCCTGAAGCATCACTGTATATAACAAATCCATCCGTACCAGATGGTATTGCCAAACAGGTGCCGAAATGAGTCTCCTCTTGAGCTCTTGGAAACTCTTCTCGCATTCCTCGCTCCATACAAATTTTTATCTTTCCGAGTCAGTGAGTTAACGGAGTAGCGATTCGAGAAAATCCTTCCACGAATCTCCGATAATAACCAGCTAAGCCCAGAAAGCTACGCACTTCGGTCACCGACTTTGGTTGCTCCCAACTTTGTACTGCTTCAATCTTCGCCGGGTCAATACTCCATGTTTTGACACCACGTGCCCAAGGAATGCTACTTCCTCAAGCCAGAACTCACATTTCTTCAGCTTGGCATAAAGTTGTTTTCACGAAGCCTTTCAAGTATCAGCTTCAAATGGTGCTCATGATCTTCACGGCTTTTGGAATAGATGAGGATGTCATCAATAAAGACAACAACAACTGATCCAAATATTCCTTGAATACACGGTTCATCATATCCATGAAAGCAGGAGCATTAGTCAATCCAAAAGACATGACTAAGAATTCATAATGCCGTACCGAGTTCTGAAGGCAGTCTTTGGAATATCCTCAGTTTTAATCTTCAGTGATGATATCCAGAACGAAGATCGATCTTTGAAAAGAATTGTGCTCCTTGCAACTGGTCGAACAGGTCATCAATGCGAGGTAGCGGATACCTATTCTTGATGGTGACATGGTTTAATTCTCGGTAGTCAATACAAAGTCACATACTCCCGTCTTTCTTCTTTACGAATAAAAAGGAGCACCCCAAGGAGATGTACTAGGACGAATGAAACCTATGTCTAACAATTCCTGTAGTTGGACTTTTAACTCCTGAAGTCAATAGGAGCCATTCGATATGGGGTTTTAGAAATGGGTTTTGTACCCGGTTCATGGTCAATAAAGAATTCAACATCACGTTCTGGGGGTAGACCGGGAAGTTCTTTAGGAAATACATCAGGAAATTCTCTAACAACAAAAATATTATTCAAATCTGACTTGTCTTTGTTCAAATCCATAACATGGGCTAAGAAAGCTTAACATCCGTTTTTCAATAAACGAATAGCTTTATGGCTTGATATGATAGTGACTAATTTTAGTGGTTTACTTGTTTGAATTTGTATGACAGGTTGGTTAGGAATATGAAAACTAGCAACCTTACGAAAATAATCAATTTGGCATGATGAGTGGTTAATCAATCAATTCCTAAATCACATCAAAGCAAGTATCTTTTAAAGAGATAAGATCAACAGGGCAATGTGATAGTGCCAACTTTGATAAGCAAGATTTATAAACAGTGGATGTAACGAAAGTTTCACCCAACGGAGTCTCCACTGATAAATCAAAGTCTAATTTCTTTGGAGTCAAGTTTAAACGTTGAGCACAAGTAGGAGAGATAAAAGAATGGGTAGAACCGGTGTATCTAGTAAGGTATAAACTTCGCAAGAGTTCAAGATTAGCTTACCCGTAATCACCTCGTTCGGGTTCCTCGCGTTTTGGCCAGTCACGACAAACGCTCTTCCAGGAATCGCTAATTTCGACTTATCCGGGATAGCCCTTGGAGTCACCATCCCCGTTGAACTTGGTTTTGCTACAGAACAATTCCGAGCTATGTGGCTTTCTTTTCCACAGTTGTAACATACCTTGGATTGTTTGTGGATAGTTTGGGCTGATATGTCCCTCTTTCCCGCATTTGTAACATCTAACTGGCGGTCGTTCTCCTCCCTTGAATTTGTTGTTGGTGCTGGTGCTGCTGCTGATGTCTTCCCATCATTGTTGAATCTCATCTTCTGAAATTTCCACTTGACTCACCTCTCTTATTATCATGGCTACGATGACCACCTGAGTGGTTACCGCCTTTGTTCGTATTTTTCCCTCCTCATTGGTTATCATCGCTCTGATGAATGCTGTCACCGGTATGACCCTGGTTGTGGTCCCTCGGTTGCACATACTCATTATCTCGCTCTAATAATTGAGCCTTGTTTACAACATCTAAATATAAAGAAAATTTATGAGATATAAGATATTGCCGAATCTCGGGATTTAGACCTCTCAGAAATATCCTCGTCATTCGTTCCTCATTTTTGACCAAATGAGGTACAAACCTGGATAACTCTGTAAACTTCGCCTCGTACTAGGACATCGTCATGTTATTTTGTTCCAGTTTGATAAACTCTACCTCCTTCATATGACGAATACTTTCAGGAAAGTAATTGTCATTGAATAGTTTCTGAAATATTTCCCAAGACATGTTGAGTGCAGCAGGCTGGGTACGCTTTACAGACTCCCCCAGTAGTCTGCCTCACCGCAGAACATAAAGGTGGCGAATGAAACCTTCTATTCCTCCGTGCATCCCAAGACATCGAATATCTTGGTAATTTGCTTGACCCACGTTTCTGCCTTGATTGGATCCGGCTTTCCAATAAATTCTGGTGGTCCCAACTCCTTGAACTGCTTGGCTGTGACAGACCGCACGTTGGTATCACTTCCACCCGTATTTTGTACACGAGTCTCCCTCGTCTAATTTTGTATGAACTGAAAAAAGCTCCTAAACATTCCATCATTCATCGTTTGCTCGGTAGTGTTGTTTACAGGATGATTATTGCCTTCATGTTGCACGTTCTCCTGGTTTGTAACTAAAGGTTGTTCCACAGTCTCATACACTCCATTGTTAACGTTCTCAGCTAACATTCTTAAATACTTCCATAAAACAAGGTTTAATTAAACAAATTAACATATCACATAATACCCCTATATTATGACTGACTAACAAATAAGCTTAGATAGGACACACTAGCTAAGGATTTACTCATCTCTCCCCTCCTAGTTCTATTCCCCGATCTCCGCCAGAGACCATATCCCTAAGCTCTGATACCAACTGTGACGCCCCCAAAATAGGTACACATCACCCATTCTGAGTCGCCAAATACATGGTACAAAAACAAATACAACTTCAGTAATATAATTGTCGTGCAGAATACGACAACGCCTATACTGTAAGTTTGAATACAAATATTGTATACTAGAGAGTATACAAACTCAAAAGGAGTCCTCATTACAATTATTCAAACACTATTTTATAGAAATAGTGAGGACTGCTAAAACATCTTTCTAAAACCATCACTCTGAACCCCGACTAGTTCCTGCTATGTTCTCACCTCTTGAGAAAAATGGAACAAAAAGGAAAAGGGTGAGCTCAACTAGCCCAGTAAAGAATATTAAGACTAAGATAATATACAACAAATTATCGTTAGTCTTCAACAGGGAAAAATCTGGTAAAATATAATAGACAACAAGTTTTAGATCAACAACTGCAGCGGAGCAACAATCCATTAGAAGAGTCAAGTAGAGAAAGAATTCCACTATCTTCTAAGATTTAAAAGTCCATCATCAATATTTTATCCCTGTAACAACAATCAATATATATCTTTAATCAAATATTCATCTTTGTACTACAGGCCAAAGATATTCATTTGTATCACCAGTCGGTCATGTTCATCTCAACACCTGTTCATCTTTGGACTACGGGCTAAAGATATTCATCAGTTAATCATTTATCTTTGCACTACATGCCAAAGATATTCAGCAATATCATCATTTAGGACTGAGGATGATGAAAAATATTTTAAAGAAAATGAATCCAGTGAGACAGAAGGACAAATAGTAGGGATTCGTATAACAGTTTATCCAAGATCAATAATACTCCATAATAACCAATTTTGAAGCAAAATTCAAGAATAAAGATCAAAACATGGATACAATCAAAGATAGTAACCATAATAGACATCTTGGACAAAAAGAAGAAAATTTCATTTTTTTGGTGAATAGTGCCGTACACGTGAATAGTGCCGTATACGTGAATAGTAATCCCGACACAAAAAGTTCCAAATTTGATAAAAAGTTCAGATCAATACTTCGGCATAATGATATTGAAGAAATAATATCATATATGAAGAAAATAACATCCCTTACCTCAAAATATCAGTACTTCTGATCGGAATATCGGTATAAGGCTGAAAGAAATTTGCACTGATGAATAAAACTCACAAATTATCTAAATACTCACAAAATACACTCAATAATCTAGAGAGAGAAAGAGAGAAAACTTGTTTCTGGTATGATTTTTAATTCTAACTTAGCCCTTTATTTATAGGAAAATGTTAGCACGTCGAAGCAGACTTAACCTACAACCTGATGGCTTTACCTGCTACTATTCCCACTCCACCACATTTGAATAAAAATCTCAGTACATTTTCACCAACCAAAAGTGGGGCTCCACCAATTCTACAATTTTCCACCAAAATCATTTATAACCTAATTTCCAAATCAGTCACCTCTTAAAATTCATAACAAATCATACGTTTATTTTTAACGGTTCAAAATTTGTGGACATATACTCAACTTATATATGTATAACATATCAAAAAATCCCAATGATCCAACGGTCGGATTAAAAATTATAACTCACGCAATATATCTCAAAAATACTTGTTTAATTTTTAATACCTCCATTCCGACAAAAACACTGATAAAACACCTCAACATTAACTCCTTCATTTTTAACCACAATAAATATATCCAACATTTATATCCACATAAAATAAATATTTCCTTATCTATGAATCAATAATTAATTATTCATAAATAATATTACAGAATTACATTTATGACAACCAGGCCATTCCCTGGAAAGAGGGGGATTTTCAATAAGAATTTCTCCTTACTACTGGCGCACAATTAGGTGACCAAACCTCTCATTGACAGAACTTTCTAGACATTGCCAATAATGCTATCTAATAATATTATTCAAATAATATGAATTATTGATTTGATAATGGGAAATACTGTGCAGTGACAATTATTGAAACAACAATAATATAAAATATCAACGCATTAATTATTGAATCAATAAAATAAAATATTGAACAGTAACTACTGTAACAATTATTGAGTAGTGCCTTCTTACGTAAGGATCAATAATTCATCAATACTGTGCATCCACGCCTATTACTGTATTTTAACCACCGGGTATTCTAACAGTGTTAACGGTAACAACTACGCCGTTACTTATAAAAATTCAAACTTGTCCTTTTTTTCATCCGACAGTTATTCTGTTATGGGACCCACAAATGACTGCGCCGTCGTACGAATATTCCCCGACAACAAGAATATTCAACGACCAAACGAATATTCCTCGACAACAATGATTATTTTATAACCACTTGTATATTTTGCAAATTTTGCACATTTCACCCATAACCAGAGAATTATATCAAATTAATACCTTATTATTTACAATAATAATTAGAGGAAATTCTATGTTATTTATAATAAGTTAGGGTCTTACAAAAGGGGTTATGTTATTTAATTGCGCACCAATAAGGAGAAATCCTTATCGGAAATCCCCATATTTCTTGAGAATGATCTGGTTGTCAATATTGTGAGTTATAATATTAATGATAAATAAGTGTTGAAAGATTAAAAATAGATTGATTGAAGATAAGTGATTTGAGGTAGATATTTATGAAACGTTTGTTGTAAGTTTGAATTATTATTCCATGGACCTCTATGTGCCAATTTGTCAAACCGTCGGTAGAAAGTTGTCTCAGTTTTGTTTTATTATTATTATAATAGTAATAAAATAGAAAACTTTTTATATAAAACAAATATTTTTTATATTATATATAAAGTTATTTGTTTTATTAGATTATAATTAGAATATATTATATTTTATATAAAGTTATTATTTTATTAGAATATTTTATTGCACAGTGATAAATAGTAAAATGCAATTTTTAACGAATTCGTCTGTGACTTTGCCCGTGATTTTTTTTCCTGTGCATCCGTGATTTTATTAAATACTGTCATGCCGTTCTCTAATAAATATGATGCTTAGTTAAGAAATGAAAATCACACCAGAATCAGAGAATTCTTCTTCTATAATATTGTGCATATTTCTTTTGAATATAAGGATACTTCGAGTGTAGCAAATAGTGCAAGTTTCCCTCAAGAATATCTCCGCTATACCAGTAAGGGACATTATTTTCGTTCAATATTCGTAAAAAAATATTATTTTCTTCCATACTCTATAGTATGTAAGTAATATTATTTCATTTCATATTCATAAATCTACACTTACTTTGATAAGTATTGCTTCTATAATCCCTGAAATTAGTAGAATATCCTTGAGTTTTGCGTTTCATCTAGTGTCATTTCATTAGAATATTGGTCTGAACTTTCTTATTAAATTTCAATATTTTCATCCGGGGTACTATTTACTTTTCATTCGAGTACTATTCATTCGGGGTATTATTCATGACAAAATTGATTTCTTTTCGATCCAAATTATTTTTGATTCATGAATATCATTCTTGAATTTTACTCCACAATTAGTGATCATACTGACAATTTGGACATTCTTGAACTCTGGATAAATTGAATTATAAATCACTAATATTTATCCTTGATCTCAGTTGATTGATTCTTTATGTCATTGTCATCTTCCTCATGCTTATATTATGGTGAAAGTCATCTTTGGGTCGTAGTGCATAGATGGATTGTTGATTGGTATGATTATGACCAGAAATTGTGTATTGATATAATCATGACATGTAATGTTACAGACAAATATTTTAGTGAACGTCCTCTTTGGCCCGTAGTACATAGATGGACAGGTGTTTAACATGATCATGACCACTGGTGATACTAACGAATATCCTTAGCCCGTAGTGCATGGATAATTCTTTGATTTGAAATATTTATTGATTAGTGTTACATGGATAAAATTTTGATGATGGACTTTTAAATCATAGAAGATAGTAGACATCATACTCTACTTGACTCTTCTAATGGATTGCTTATTCCGTTGCAGTTGTTGATCTAAAACTTGTTGTCTATTGTATTCTATCAGATTTTTCCCTGTTGAGGACTAAGGATAATTTATTCTACATTATCTTAGTCATAATATTCTTTACTGAGCTAGTTGAGCTCACTTTTTTTTTCATTGTTCTCTTCAGGAAATGAGAATATAGCTGAGACTAGTCGAGAAATGGAGTGATGGTTGAGGATGGTTGCTATAGTAGTCCTCACTATTCTATAAAATAGTGTGATAATAATTCTAATGATGACTTTATTTGAGTTTGGATATTGTCTACGAGACAATATTTGTATTAAAACTCACAGCTTATGTTTTGTCGTATTTTACACGAAAATTAATAATTGTATAAATGAAATTTGTATTTAAATTATGTACCACGTATTTGGCGACTCAGAATGGGTTGTATGGACCTATTTTGGGGGCGTCGCAAAATTTATCTTTGGCTCGTAGTGCAAAGATGGACTGTTGATTGGTATGATTATGACCAAGAATTGTGTATTGGTATAATCATGATATTTAATGTTACATATAAAAGTTTGTGGTGAAAGTCCAATTTGGCCCGTAGTGCATAGATGGACAGGTGTTTGACGTGATCATGACCACTGGTGATACAAATGAATATCTTTGGCCCGTAGTGTATAGATAATTCGTTAGTTTGAAACAATTATTAATTGGTGTTACAAGGATAAAATATATTGATGATGGACTTTTAAATCATAGAGGATAGTATCTCTACTTGACTCTTCTAATGGACTACTATTTCCATTACAGTTGTTGATCTAAAACTTGTTGTCTATTATATTTTATATGATATATCATTGTTGAAGGCTAAAGATAATTTATTTTTCATTATCTTAGTCATAATATTCTTTACTGGGCTAGTTGAGCTCACCCTTTTCTTTTTGTTCCATTGTTCTTCTCAGGAAATAAAAGTATAGCTGGGACTAGTCAGGGAGTGGAGTAATGGTCCGAGATAGTTACTATAGAATTTTTCACTATGTTGTGAAATATTGTGATAATAACTGTAATGAGGACTTAATTTGAGTTTGGATATTGTCGTATTATGTACGGTGCAATATTTGTATTCAAACTCACAATATGTGTGATCGTATTTTAAACGACAGTTTAATAGTTATAAATATAGAAGTTTGTATTTGAATTCTGTACCATATAATTGGTGACTCAAAATGAGTTGTGTGGACCTATTTTGGGGGCGTCACAAGCATCACAACTATAATTTTGTGACCATATTTGAAAAATATTTATGTCATGAGCCGGTTATTTATTTGGTGTGAACTTTTAGTGTAATTATTTCTTAGACCAACTCTATGGCCATCCACTACTTGCAAATCTCCCTTCCAATCTAACTACTAGTGACTTGAATAAGTCATTTTTCCAAGTCTAAGCCTTCAATATAGATTTTTTTCCACCCTGATCAAATGAACAATCATTTGAAACCTTTTATTGTGCGATCAATAATTTTTAATATACTCAATTTCATTACAATCATACATGCAGAGACATCAAGATCATGCATCTGAGTATCCCCAAAAGGTTAACTCATATTTTTATTTTTTCTTTCCAAAGGGGGACAATATATTATCTACATAATAGCCTCCTATATAACACTTCTCTCCACCATTTATACAAAGAGACAAAAATATTATAGATGATTACTCTATCAACACTTATTTTTTATACAACTGCCAAAAAAATGTCATACACTCACATGGTGCGATTTTGATTTTATGCGTGCATTTTTTGGCTAGTAACTAAACTGAAACTGTAAATTTGGCTTTTCAACTCATCTATAATCGTCACATACGTCAAAATCGTTGGTACAATTTTAATTGGTGCGATTTATATAATTTTTGGTATGATTTCTATTCCAATTAGATTCTTTGTTGAGCCCTTCTAAGAGCATTAACAACAGTTTTCCTAATCAACTCTCTATCCCAAATTTTGAAGAATACATCAACAAATCATTATCCAACAGTTTCCTTAACCTTATTTGACTCTCTATTTTAATCCCTATATATGATTTCACTCCCTAGTGTGAGGGAGTCAAAAGACCGTTCTCTATATATACAAAATGATATTTCACACCTTCATTTAAGTGAACAACTCATCCATCATACACATCTTGACATTTTTTTACTACTTCATTTTCAAATTATAAACTTAATATTGACTTATATTTTAAAAACTAATTTCAAACGTATTCAAATTTAAAACTGATATAAATTTATTTAATTTATGTCAATATAATTATAAATATTATAAAAGTAATAATAATTATAAAATTTATTATTTTTAAAATTTAAATGAATCATATTAGATTTAAATTTAAAAATATAACAAATTAACTTTTTAAAAGTTAATATTAATCTTATGTACATTTACAACTATAATTCATTCAATACTCACTTAATAAATTACTTAAAATTTAAAATAAAATAAAAATTATTTTATAGTAAAATATAATTGATAAATTATACTCTTTTTTATAAATTTTAATTTTTAACTTTTAAATTTTATTATTTAAAAAATTAATATAAAAAACGTATTTCATAATAAAAAAATTGAATCTCTATTTTATAAATAATCCAATAACAATAACACTATAGGGAAGGGATAAAGGTAAGGTGACAAATTGCCAAACGAACGTTTGTGGACATTTCCTTTTCTACACAAGAACCAAAAAAGCTAAGAAACAGCGTTAAGAGTGTATTCTCAAGAAAAAAGTAGCGTGTGACGCGCGCAAAATAGCCATTACTGTAATCTCAATCTCCTACCATTAAAACAGAAATCTCCATTCTCTTCTTCCTATGGCCGTTTCATCACCACACTCCATCATCCAAAATAATTCAATTCAAGTTTCCTAATCGATTAATCTTTCCCAGGGTTTTGCAGAGATCCGAAGGAATTTCTATTTTTACATATAATTTATAGTAACAGAGAGATGGGAAAAAAGAGGAAGTCTCTGGCAACGAGCCTGGACGAGGTGGATCGAACCATGTACTCTACTTTTTGTACCGGTGCCAACGCCATTTCTCAGCTCTACTCTCAGGCCATGAACCACCAAAAGTTATCCTTTCAAGCCGGTGAACGCCACGGTTTGGTAATTGCAGACCTTTATTGCCAACCAATCTGTTATAGCATATCTGTGTTAGGTCTGACTAGTTTTTGAAGGTTTATATGATAATTATTGCGTGTTTTTGGGTTTGGTTGATGTATTAATTAGGTTGTTTTTGTTGATATTTTGTTTATCTTTGCCTGTTATTTGTTAATTTTTGTTGCAATTTTGAATTGATACTCCCTCGTTCGGTGATTTTGTGATTAGGGTTTGGTTAGACGAAAGTTACAAAGGAAATGTTTCCTGGATTTACTGGTAATTTCCCTAATTGGACTTTGTTGTGTGTATGATAGGATTATAGTTTGGACACTTTTTTGGTTTGTTAGTTAGATGAGCATATCAATATTGTTTGAGATATATGTATTATAGACAGAGAAAAGGGCATTTTTCAGGAAGAAGTGTATTCAGGGATTTTTGCCTTTTGAAATATGGAGCTTTAGTAAGTAGTATAATCAGCATACACATTCTGAGTGCTGCACAACATGCAGGAAGTTGATGTTTTGAATTGTATACTAGATTATAATAACTTTTGTTAAAATGGAAGTAGGTGATTTTGCATAGTGGAATAAACAGGGGCATGTTTTTTAGACAACTTAATAATGATGCTGACCCTGCAGACAGTTTTGATTCAAATTATGGATTTTTTACTTGCATTAGGACATGCAATATTATTGAATTAGCAATAGTGTATGTGTGTGTGTGAGAGAATAAGAGTCATTACACGGACTGCAAAGTCAAATGCTTGAAACTCGAAACTGTGTTTTGAGTCGCTTTATGCTAGGAATTTGGGAACTGGGTATGGTGTATGGATTATGAGTCTAGTCTATTTCTCTTACTGCCCTAGGGCTTTGTTTGACGGTGAAGATAAAGGGTTCTCATGGGATAAGATTTGATTGGATTACATTAGATATAATGTTAAATTCATAAAATCATAACATAAGACATAATATAGTGTAGCTTTTGGAAAAAGGAAAAAAAAGCAGATGAGAAGCCCAGATACAATATAATAATCCATACCAGTATCTATTATGGGCACTACAATTCAGATAAACATGGCTTTTAGTAGATACTAGATACTGGCCATTTTAGCAGCCGGGTTGCATTTCAGTCGGGAAATGGGACCTTTCGTCCTTGCAATTTGTGCAGACTGCAGAGTATTAGAAGTTGCAACAATTCTGCCTTCTCAGGTTTTGGATGGGTTGCCCAATGCTTCAAGTAAGTGGACTTCAGTTTATGGTAGCTCCCTCATATGCAAAATCAATTTGTATTATAGTATGACACCACTGTATCTTTGTCTGATTTATGTATTGAAGGGCTTTTCTCCATTGTGGGTTTCTTATTTTTATTATACTTTGTTTTTTCTTTTGGTGGATTTCTTGTCTACCTCTATTTCTTCAACCATGATCCCGTCACGTCCTAACTCACAGCTCAAATTGTAGTACAGATTTTATATATACCAAACAAATTTTATGGCTACTTAGAGCTTGGGCCTTTCTGAGCCACACGTGAACTTAAGCTATGGCTTGTGTGTGGTTTATATATTATTTGGTGGAATTCTGGATTCATTTTGTTCTCTTAGATCATCTTTGCAGCCTTGGGCTGTCAAATTGTTCATGCAGGTTGCTTAGAGTGTAATTTGTATATATCTATTGTTTAGATGCTACTTCCCTGCTCGACTTTCTATCAAGCAGACCACTGAAGTTACCAGTTATGAGATTTACCATCCTTTCATTTGGCTATCTAATGTTGATTGTTTCATCCGTGTTCCAGATTAATATGTTACCTTTTTAGTTTGAACTCTATTGGGATACTTCATTGACTTTATTTGATCCCAAATTTTTCAGGAAAAGCTATATCAATGGATTTTGAGACAACAAGAGGGAGGATCAAGAGTGACTACAGCTGACATACTCACCTACCTGCAGGTATTTTGTTCTCTCTGTGATTATTCCCTGGCCTGTTTATTTGTGTTTAAGACAGGAAACTTTTTTATTTAGAGAAGAGAGAAATTACATGGGAGGACAAGGAGTCCACCCCACCCTATGTAAAATAAAGAAAAAAATTGCTCAGAAAAGCACTTAAAAAACATTGCAGTTCTACCAATGACTTGGTGACCACAATGTAACAAGACAAGATTCACTCTCCCTTAACAAATGCAAGCAAGTTGCTGCTCCCTGAAAATACACCACAGAACTGTGAAATCCGCTCTTATGGAGCACCTTAGCGCCTTGCTCTTGGTCACCAGCCTTTTTCTGTAACATGTATAAATGTTTCTTTTTATGTTCAAGCTGTCGGTATGTCCAAGCTGTCTTAGAAAGTGATGCTAAGTATCTAAACCAGCTTATGCCTGATGAGTTTAGAGTAAATTAATTTTTAACAAGCAGCAACCTTGATTCTTAACTCCTTTTTGTGAAAGCTTTCTGATTTCTTAGATGAGTCTAGAGAAAAATTCCATTTACAAGCTTAACTCCTTAATTTGATTATCATAGCACCTAGTTTATATATGGTGTTGTACTTTCTGGTTTTATTTATTTGAAAAGGAGATGATGGTTTATAATGGGAGCAGCTTTTAACTTTATATATCTTAGGTCTGTGTGCAAGCTATAATTGATAGATATTTTGTGGTCCTAATTATTTGGATATGCTTTCTCATTAATAATGTGAGCATGGCTAGTTGAAGGTTGTTTAACTATTACTAGAATATCTAACAACTATGATATATTCTGAGTTTTAGTTGGATTTTAAGCATAATGTAAGCCTGGCTAGTTGAAGGACTTTTAACTATTAACTACAAGATCTAACAGTTAGAATATTTATCCGAGTCTTATTTTGATTTTAAGTTTTTAACACAAAACTTATCTTGTAAATTTGTCAAATGTTGCATTGTTTGAGAATGTTACAAGGTTGAAATGAAAATTTTATCTGGGAATGGAGGGAGAATTAGTGTAGATATCCGATCAAGGCTAGGGGTTTGGGTGTGTGGGATTTAGATTGTTTTAACCAACCACTCCTTGGGAAGTGGCTATGGAGGTTTGCGTTGGAAGGGGAGGCCTGGCTGTGGAACAAGGTTGTGGCGAAGTAGATTTGGTGTGGGCTGAAAGTGGAACTAGGGCACAATAAGGCTATATTGAGTCTGTTTGTGGAAGTCTATTGGTTGTGTAGTGCATGTGGTCTTCAGATGGGTGATGGGCGGCATATTCGGTTGTGGAAGGAGATTTTGCTGGGATAAGTTCCCTTGGGCAGTTAGTTCCCGTATTTGTTTTAGATAGTGGAAGGCAGAGATTGCAGACTAGATGCTGATCACGGGTATCATCTATAGCATACAGTCTTCCTCAGGAAGATTCATGACGAGAGAAAGTATACTGAGGAGAGAAAAATGTAATATGATAAAATCGGCAAAATCAAAATATTAATAATAATAATCAAGGGAGTACGGTCTCAGTTAACAGAAGCCATTCTTTTAGTTAATTGAAATCCCCTACAAGTTATTATTAGGTTTCCTTAAACAATTGTAAGACGAATACCGAAGAACGGCTTTTGTTTTTTTTCTTTTGTCTGGAGTTGGCTCCGGAATATTAGTGCAGGGACTGCCCCATAGTACTTGTAGAATCTCTATGAGATCCTTATAGAAGAGTTTTGAGGGGTTTGATGTGTAGGGCTTTCCTTGGAAGGTGGGAATTCCGAGAAAAGTTGCTCTGTTTTCGTGGCGGGCAACTCTTAGGTTAATAGGTGATCTTGAACCAAGGTAATGCTTAAATGCTGGAGGGGGGTTAAGCTTGTTCTGAATAGGTGTTTATGCGCAAAACGAATTGAGAGTCGATTGATCAGTTTACACTTAGTTTGTTAAGGGGCTTTTGGGATTGTGTTCTTGCTATCTAGGTCGTCATTGGTTGTACCTTGGATAGTGGCAGACTTCATTCATGTTTGGAAAGGCTTAGAATGGATAGGATGTGTTGGGGGAAACAGAACAGGTTTCCTCATGCATTGTGGTGCACAATTTATCGAGAAAGGAACAGACTGTCTTTGAGGACGTCGAGAGGCCGGTGCTTTATATTGATCCTTATTTTTGTGTCTGCTGTTTTTTCTGGCAGAATGAGGTTTATCCGGGTCTGTTGTCTACTCGATATTTTGGCCGGTTTAGTTTGAGGACTTCTTTTTAGAGTGTATTTCCTTGGTCTTCACTCTTGCAGGTTGTTTACGTTGTGTCCACCTACTTTTTTTATATTGCACATGTACTTGAATGGTTACTCTTTTGGCATCATTTTATATTAAAAAAACGAAGAAGGAACAAAGTTCTCTGTATAATGTTTGGGGGATTTAAAACGCTACTCTCAACTCTTTTGAGACACAAATATAATGGTAATGATCATCACTGAATTAGCTTTAATCTATTTCTCCATTCTGAACTTGAGACATTCGTCTTTCTACAATTTGTCAATTCTTGAAAAGGGATAACTTGGGAAGATATAAAGGTTATACATTGCAACTAATTAGGAATTTAAGCAATAAATTTGTTAATTTAGATAGTTGGCAACTTTTCTGAATAAGAAAGCAACTAAAAAGGATTCACCGATTCTGCTTTCCAGATTAGGTGGTGATATCAATTCTGGGATCTTCTATATATTTCTTTAATCTATTATTTATGGCTCTGCTTTCTTCTTCTTTGGTTAAAGCAGACTGATTTGGACTGTTATGGGGAGGAACCATCTATGTCACCTAGAGCTCCACTGAATCAGCATTTGCAAACTGCAATGCCCTTCACAAACTCCAGCGTCCTTGCTTCTGCAGGCTTATCTGGTGTTCCAACTGGTGGACAGGGTTTTCGGTCTGAGCACAGTGATCAGCAGTCCAAGAATTATGTTTTCTCAAATGCTCTATCAAGCCCCGTTCGTCGGAGCCTTCAGAACTATCATATTTCTCAGGGAGGTTTTAACCCGAATGGTGTACAGCAACCACCTCCCAATGGAATCAGGAATAACGAGCCCAACTCTGCTCAACTACAGAATAGCAACTCTAACGATTCTTCTATGGACATGCATGCGGATATTCCGGGTCATGAATCTACTTATTAAGTACCCAGAAGTAGTTTCTGTCTCAAGATGCTTGCGATGCTTAGTCGCAAGTCTTGGAATGGCTATTTCTGTTTCATTGCAGTCTATCTGGAAGTAAGGAAAGAAGCACAATGTGGGAAGGCTGCTGCATACAATACACGACTCAAATTGTGTCAAGTATCCGTATTGTGTTCTCACAAGGCACAAGGCATTGTGATGTGATGAGCGCCAAATCTATCTCAAATAGTTATGTTTTATATGAACCATTAATAGTTTGTTTGAATCTTCTTCTATTTTATATGTTAAAAATCATCTCATGGGTCATTTCTCTCTCTCTCTCTCTCTCTCTATATATATATATATATACATACAGAGTCCGGATCCAGTCCGGGATCCCGGACTCTACTAAAATACGGACCATTTTTTTTTTTTTTTTTTTTTTGCTTTTTTTTTTTTGAAACAACAAAAAAAAAAAAAAAAAAATTTATGGAATTGAAATTTTTCCATAATACAGTGTTTTGGGCGTGATTTGGATGCCTATAACGAAATATGTCTGTACAGTCTGGGCAGACTGTACATACATTGGTTGGGGTAGGTGTTAAAAACACACCCAAAACACTTTATTTTGGAAAAATTTCAGTTCCATAATTTTTTTTTTTTTTTTTTAGTTGTTCTACAAAAAAAAAAAAAAAAAAAAAAAAAAAATTAAAAGGTCCGGATTTGATCAGGTCCGGGAGTCCGGACCTGATCAGTTCTGTATACATACATATATATACAAATAAAGATTTCTTTCTATATATATATGGGAGCAGGGAGCTACAATTTTTTTCTACAGATGATGCATTCGAATTCGAAGCTACATGATCTTTTGATGTCAATATAAACCACCAAATTTTCTTCTTGGCATCAAAAATAAGATCCATGATTAATACTTTTTCCTTAAAGAAAGACGAGAAACTCTTAAATAATTTGAGAGCAAGGGAAAGAAGTTATTTTAGAGCTTGTGATAATTGAATTTGACATCCGTTGGGTAAGGAATTCAAGTTAGAGTCCCACATCAGATAAATAATGAAAGAATGAAAGATTAATATACATGAATGGACCCAAATTCTAATTGCTTAAACTTTTGGGTCAAGATGAGTTCCAAACATGTATGTTAGTACATTGTGTACACCTAGCTTAGGTTCCAAACATTGTGTAAGTGCAACGAGCGGGCTCCCCAATTCTTCCCCAACAAGCGCACACAACGACTTAATACTGTGGAGTTCAGAAAATAAAAAAATTAATTTAATATCCACAATTTAAAAAATCTAAAAAAAAATTAAATTTGGCATCCTGAAAAACTTGGTAAAAAAATGAATTTGAAATGTATTTTGGATAATTTTTCTTTCCATATAATTAAAACGTGACATCTCCATATTAAATTGCGGACGAGAGATCACTAAAATCTGTTGTAAAGTGTTATGTATCTGTCCCATATATATATATATATATATATATATATATATATATATATATATAGGGGAATGATCCATAGCATCTATTTGCTATGGATAAAAAAATGACATATAGCATTTTAACCTTTCGTTTAACAAATGAATGGCTGCGATTAAAATTGAGAATACGTCGTCCGCTAGTACTACTAGCGGACGTGGTTAATGAATCGTTTAGACGTTTTTGCCCCCGAACACATCAAACACAGCTCCAGAGATCGATAGGGGCATAGGGCTCTGTTCGTTCACACATTCACACAACGACAGAGATCGATGTCATGCTACCAGGAGAATAGAGAGAAGAGATGAGAAAGAAAAGAGAAGAGATCAACGGAGAAGGGGTCGATGTCGGCAGCCACCAACATCGCGCGATTGACCGTCGCAGCAAGTATATTTTTTTCTTCTCCTTAAGAATCAGAGCCTGAGGCGGTGATAAAGGAGGCACTGAGCAGAATTGAAAAGGGGGAGTTGGGTGAAGGGCCACTTAAGAATGTTCAAGTGATCCCAATAGAAAAAGTGCTTGCTTCGGAGAAAACCCAAATACCTGCGAAGCTTAAGGAATTGGGAGGACTTATTGAAGGTCGAATCAGGGATTCTAATGGTGGAGGGATTATTCTTGATTTGGGTGATCTAAAATGGCTTGTTGAACAACTAGTGGGAATTGGAGTTCCTGACTCTGGCGGAGTGGCCCAACAAGTTGTTTGGGAGATTCGGGTTGCAGCCGTGGTGGAGATGGCAAAGCTATTAGGGAGGTTTGGAGAAAGTAACAGTGGCAGGATTTAGTTAATTGGGAATGCAACATGTGAGACATATTTGAGGTGCCAAGTCTATCATCCATCTATGGAATATGACTGGGATTTGCCGGCTGTGCCAATTGCTTCAAGATCTCCTCTTGCAGGGATGTTTCCCAGGTATGTATTATCAAATTTCTCTGGTTCATACTGGATGCAAAAGATTTCTATATTTGTATTAAGCTAGCTATTTCTACCAAGCCTTATTCAGAAAATGTTTCTTTGTTTTTCTGCAAGACTGTACAATTTCTCTGTTCTCAAATTTGCAATGTTCTTCGTCTTGAGTTTCTTTTCTTTCTCTAAATTTGGTCTGTTTTGCATCTCCTACTTGCTGCATCCCTGCTTCCTAGTCCGTAACATGCATTATGAAAAAAGTTGCATATTTTTTTACCTTGTCAGATGTATTTTTACCATTGGAGATATGTAAAATGAATAAATGATGAAGTAGAGAAAATTGTGTTTGTAGATTTTAATGATCTGGTGGTTTAAGTCACCCACTTTTTTACTTCCTTACTGTTTTTCTTTCTCATGATGTTCCAGCGTTGCTTATAGTATCTTGAGGAGGTTTTTACCTGAAGAGAAAGTCGAGACTGTTAAGGGTCTTGCTCTGTTAGCTGATGGGAGGGAAGCTGTGTTTGATGTGTTCGGGGGCAAAAGCGTGTAAACTATTCATTAACCACGTCCGCTAGTAGTACTAGCGGACGGCTTATTTCCAATTTTAATCGCAACCATTCATTTGTTAAACGGAAGGTTAAAATGCTATATGCCATTTTTTGATCCATAGCAAATAGATGCTATGGATCATTCCCCATATATATATATATATATATATATATATATATATATATATATATGGGATCCTTTCCATAGCAGCCGGTTGCTATGAGTACTGTGCAACAACCCCTTTTCTCCCGACCGCTACAAGTTCTCCCGGCTGTTAATAAATTAATAAAAAAATAAAAAAAACACCCCAGCTGGCACAAGCTCAACCGGCTGGGCAAACTTTATTTTGCAATGCTTTCCTAGTTTCCTTATCATTAACTTATTGCAATGTTTTACAATATTTATATTAATACAATATTACTATATTAATATTTATATTAATACAATATTATTATAATATTATTATATTACTATAATAATATTTATTTTTAATATTAATATTAATACAATATTATAATAATAATATTAATAATACAATATTATTAATATTACTAATAATAATCGATTTTAATAAATATATATAATATTATTATTAATATTAATAATTGTTAATTATTAATATTAATACAATATTATTATAGTAATATTAATACAATATTATTATATTAATATTAATAATAATAATCGGCACAATGATATTAATATTATTATATTAATATCAACTAATTGGATGACTTAGATTGAATGTGATAAAAAATTAAATTTTGATCAGCCGGCACAAGCTCTACTGGTTTTTATTTTAATATATTATTATAGCTGGTCAACTGTTGTCATTTTATTAATTTGAAAATGATTTTTTAATATTAAAATACTCCAGCCGGTACAGCTTGAACCGGCCGAGTATTTATTTATTTTTTCGTTCATGTGAAGCAGAAACTATGTCAGATTTGGTGTGGATGATCACTTTATAATAATATTAATAAATATTATTATTAATATTATTATTATTAATATAATAATAATAATCTTATAAATATTATTATTAATATAATATAATGATTATTTTAATAAATTTTTTTGATTATTTTTGTTATAAATATTATTATTAATATAAAAATAAATATAAAAATAATAATAATAAGATTTGCTTAACAATAAAATTAATAATATAATAATGCAAGATGTAATAAAGTAATAAAAAATAGTCGGCCGGTACAAGTTGTACTGGTTGAGAGATGATATTTTTTTTTATTAATGATAATAATATTTGCTTAACAATAAAATAAATATAAAAATAATAATAATAAGATTTGCTTTACAATAAAATCAATAATACTAATAAAAATTATCATCTCTCAACCGGTACAACTTGTACCGGCCGACTATTTTTTATTACTTTATTATCATCACTTTATTACATCTTGCATTATTATTATTATTAATTTTATTGTTAAGCAAATCTTATTATTATTATTTTTATATTAATAATAATATTTATAACAAAAATAATAAAAAAAAGTATTAATATAATCATTATATTATATTAATAATAATATTTATAAGATTATTATAATAATAATAATAATAATATTAATAATAATATTTATTAATATTATTGTAAAGTGATCATCCACACATAATAACCGGTTTTAATATATATATAATATTATTATTAATATTAATATTAATAATATTAATAATATTGTATTATTAATATTACTATAATAATATTGTATTAATATTAATATTAGTAATAATATTATATATATTTATTAAAACCGGTTATTATTAGTAATATTAATAATATTGTATTATTAATATTATTATAATAATATTGTATTAATATTAATATTAAAAATAAATATTATTATAGTAATATAATAATATTATAATAATATTGTATTAATATAAATATTGTAAAACATTGCAATAAGTTAATGATAAGGAAACTAGGAAAGCATTGCAAAATAAAGTTTGCCCAACCGGTTGAGCTTGTGCCGGCTGGGGTGTTTTTTTTATTTTTTTATTAATTTATTAACAGCCGGGAGAGCTTGTAGCGGTCGGGAGAAAAGGAGTTGTTGCAAAGTACTCATAGCAACCGGCTGCTATGAAAGGGATCCCTATATATATATATATATATAGCGACGAAAAAAATCGTCCCTATAACCAGTTCGTTTTTAGGTCGCTCTATATGGTTCACTGAAAAGATTCGGACTATATATATATAGGATCAGGATCAGGTAAGGATTTCCTCACGCTACTAAAATGCGGATTTTTTTTTGTTTTTTTGCTTTTTTTTAAACAACTAAAGAAAAAGTTTAATATTTTATGGAACTGAAAATTTTCCATAATACAGTATTTTGGGTGTGATTTGAATACATATAACAAAACACGTCTGTACAACAAAATGCAGACTCCCTCACCTGATCGGTTCTGTATATATATATATATAATTATTCATAATAAATATTTATTATATTACTATCGGGTAAATATATTTATGACTAGCCCGAGGATTGAGGGAGTATAGGGCCCTCTCCCAAGATTTTGGAGACATTTTTACTTTTAGCCCCAATATTTAAATAAAAAAATAGAATACACGCATAAATTTTTCAAAAATTATAAATATGTATTTCTATCTCAAATATAAGAATTGTTTTTATTGATTTAAGTTAATTTAAAACATAATTGAGTATCAAAATTTGTAATTTCTTTTCACTCCACTTTGTGTATGTACTATGTAAATGGTGTATATGTGTAGCAGAATTTTACTATCCATCCCACATCAATTCATTATTAATGCAACGCACACCTGTGTAGACTGGGTGTGACGCCCCCAAAATAGGTATACATCACCTATTCTGAGTCGTCAAATACATGGTACAGAATTCAAATACAACTTAATAATACAACTGTCGTGTACAATATGACAAAACATAAGCTGTGAGTTTGAATACAAATATTGTATACTAGAGATTATACAAACTCAAAAGGAGTCCTCATTACAATTATTATCACACTATTTCACAGAATAGTGAGGACTACTAATGCTATCATCTGGTCCGTCACTCCGTTCCCCGACTAGTCCCTGCTACGTTCTCATTTTCTGAAGAGAACAATAAAAGTAAAAGGGTGAGCTCAACTAGCCCAGTAAGAAATATTATGACTAAGATAATGCAGATTATATTATCGTTAGTCTTCAACAGTGTTAAACTGATACAATATAACAACCATCAAGTTTAACTGCAGCGGAACAAGCAATCCATTAAAAGAGTCAAGTAGAGAATAAAATCTACTATCTTTTATGATTTAAAAGGGTTTTCATCACTTTTATCGCTGGGACTCAGCTTAATAAATATTCCACATCATCGAATCACCCCTGCACTACGGCCAATGTTATTCTTTAGTATCACGATCACAATTATCCATGCACTACGGGCCAAGAATATTTGTGTATTTAATAATGGTCTTAATCATGCCAACAACTGTCCGTCAATGCACTACGGGTCAATGAGGACTTTTACCACATCATTTGTAATATTACGGTCATGATTACACCGAATAATCCTTGGTCATAATCATACCAAGTCCATCTATGCACTATTGGCCACAGATGACTTTCAACAAAATATAAACATGAGGATGATGACAATGATATAAGAATTCAATAAAACACGTTCAAGAATTAATTTATCCAAGAACTAATAACGTCCAAATTGTCAACATGATACTGCTTTGTAGAGTAAAATTTAAGAATACTCAGAATAATATTTCCATGAAAAGATACTGGATGAAGCGCAAATATTAAGGATATTCCACTAATTTCATGGAGTATAGAAGTCAAAACTTTAACCAACTGAGTATAATAAGGAATAGAATAACAAAAGAAACCACCAGGCATGCGATAGACCGCACATGCAGATTATTCCAACAGAATAATAAATAACGGAATCAGGTCAGGCGTAAAACGCACAGACAGGATATTCCAACAAAATAATAAAGACAGAATCAGGTCCGGCGTAGAACGCACAGACATGATGTTTCAACAGAATAATAAAGACGAAACCAGGTCCGACGTAGAACGCACAGACATGATGTTCCAACGGAATAATTAAGAATGGAATAACAGAAGAATTTCACCAAGTATAGGGTAGCCCGCGTATACATGTTATTCCAACAGAATAATAATGAATGGAATAACAGAAGAATTTCACCAAGCATAGGGTAGCCCGCGTATACAGGTTATTCCAACAGAATAATAAAGAATGGAATAACAGAAGTTCTCTTCATGGATAAGAAAGAAATAATACTCCCTACGAGTACAACAAATAATATTCTCTACCTTTAGAAAAACTAGATACTAGAATAGTGAGGTATCAGACTTCTCCTTTTCTTTCTATAATTTCTCTCTATAATAATCGCTCTAAAGTTTTTATGAATTGGTGAGAAATGAAGGAAGAATGAGATTCTATTTATAGAAAAATATAGTTTCGATAATTGCACGTTTTGGGGCTCAAAAAATTTCAGTACAATACCTCCAACTTTTTCTTTATTTTTAATTTAGTCATGGAAGTATTATCAAACTTGCACCACCTCCCCTAATAGTAAATAATGTGATTCAATAGTAAATTATGTGAATCAATAATTATAGACATGTGAAAATACGAATTACAGTATAGTACCTCTATCTATACCTCCATTTTTAACTTAGTCATGCAAGTATTATCAATCTTGCATCAACTCCCCTAATAGTAACAAGAATGTGAAACAATAGTATACACATGTGAACAAATAGTTATAATCATGTAAAATAATAGCAATCAATTGCTCATTTATCCGGTTAAATACCCGATTGGTCAACATAACCTCAAGACATCAATTATTATCGAAATTATTGTCGATTTTCACTAACACAAATAATTTCAACACAATGAAACCATTTTTATCAAAAATATAAATTTTGAAGTTTGACTTTTCCTGAAAAACTCAACTGTTGACTTTTTGACCAAATAGTGAATTCTGGAAAATTTTGTGTTTATAAACTATTTTTACTAATTTCATCGTTCCGGACTCAAATATCATGTCCGCGTTTCCAAATTCATCTCCGAACACAACTTCAATTTTAATAACATTCATCATTAATATTATAACTCATAATATTTATCAACCAGATCATTCCCAGAAAAGAGGGGGTTTTCCAATAAGGATTTCTCCCTATTGGCGCGCAATTAGGTGACCAAATCTCTCCTTGACAGAACTTCTAGACATTGTAAATATTACAATTTAATAATATGAATAACTTTGTCGTCTCAATTATTGATTTAATAAAATAACATATTATGCAGATGATACTGTGACAATAATTGTATCAATAATATGAGAGATATGATGCATCAATTACTGTAGCAATAATTGAGTATAACTGAGTGACTTCTTACATAAATATCAATAAGCAATACCGTGTGCTACTATGCAACCACGCGTATTACTGTACTTTTACTACCGGGTAGTTCAACAGTTAACGGTAAAACTTCCATCGTTATTTTTATAAAAGGATAATTCTGTCGTTTTCTAACTACGACAATGCTTCCGTTGTGGGGTCCGCCAATAATTGTGCCGTCGTACGAATATTCCCCGACAAAAAAAATATTCCCCGAACAATCGAATATTTTATAACAACTTGCATACTTTGAAAAATTTATAAATACTACCCACAACTATAACATTATATCAAATCCACACCATAATATTAAAAATATATTTCAATAAATTTAAATCTTTATTCATAAAATCTGGGGTTTCACAATCTCCCCTCCTTATGAAATTGTGCCCTCGAAATTTACGTACGCACTTGATATGCCAAAGAGGTGAGGATACCTTGACTTCATTTCAGAATTCTATCTCTTGGGGTATAACCTTTGAGTGTTGAATACGATCATTCTTATCCAAGATTTTAACACGTATCTCCTCATACGTTAAATCTTCTGCTATATCGTCTAGTTCAAATTTAATAATATGGTTCAGGTCGTCCACATATTTACGTAACATCGATACGTGAAAAAAGTTATGAACACGCGACATACTTGGCGGTAAAACGAGTCTATAGGCCACAGTTCCTACTCGATCGAGGATTTCAAATGGTCCAATTAAATCGAGGGTTGAGATTTCCTCTCTTCGTCGATTCTTGTTTCTAGAATAACGTCCTCTTGAACCTTCTTTAATCATCAGCTCTGAGTATATAGCTTGAGTGGCTTTAACTTTATCGATTAAAGTCGATTCTACTCGTATATTCGTTATCTTCACGTGGGTTCCTAGATTCTTTAACTCTATCTTCATCATTTGTAAGTTGTACGAAACGGGTCATTGTGTTAACAACATCGCACTCGTAAACGCATACGATTTTCTACTCAACGCGTCAGCTACCACGTTCGCTTTCCCACGATGGTATTGAATGGTACGATCGTAATCTTCAACAGCTCGAGCCAACGTCTTTGGCACATGTTACGTTAGTTTTAAGTAAAGAAATATTTGAGGGTTTTAGAAATGGGTTTTGTACTGGGGTCAATACAAAATTCGATTTTACGCTCTAGGGGTAGGCTAATTAAGAAGTCTTCAAGAATACGTTAGGAAATTTATTAACAATAGAAATATCATTCAAAACTGTGACCCTCATCCATGACTTGGATAATACGTCACATTGATACCTATCAACTTGCCATCGTCATTTACGACGTCGCCTACAGAAAGTCTGGCTTCGGTGCATTTCACACAAGGAAGTCAACAACAAAAGAATTGTAGCTCTTTATATATGGCTTAATATGACAATGATTGACTTTAGTGGTTTGGTTGCTTGAATTCGCATAACAAATTGGTTAGGAATATGACAGTTAACAACCTTACGAAAAGCATGATGAGTAGTTAACCAATCGATTCTTAAAATTGCATCAAAGGCAATTATTTTCAAAGAGACAAGATCGACACGTAACGTGAAAGTGTTGATTTGAACAAGATTTATAAATAGTGGAGGTAACGAAGGTTTCTCCCAACTGAGTTTAAACAGATATATCAAAGTCTAACTTCTCCGGAGTTAACTTCAAACATTGAACACAACTAGGTGAAATAAAAGAGTGAGTAGAACCAGTATCTAACACGGTATAGATTTCGCAAGAGTTTATGACTAACATACCCATGATAATTTTATTCAGGTTCCTCGTCACGAAAAAAAATGCTTTCTTAAACTACTGGCTTTGGCTTGTCTGGGACATCCTTTGGCATCACTAACCCAGCTGGAATTGACTTCACCATACGACAAAATCGAGCTAGGTGACCTTCTCTTCCGCAATTAAAACACGCTTTGGATTGTTGCGTACAGTTTGGACGGATGTGTCCCTCCTGTCTGCATTTGAAACATACGACCGGTGTTCGTTCTTCTTCCTTTGAAACGGGTGCTGGTGCCGACGTCTTCACGTCATTGTTCAACCTTCTCTTCTTGAAATGTCCATTCTTATTGTTTTGGCCATGATTACCACCGAAATGGTTACCATTCATGGCGTGATAATTTCCCCCACGATGGTTATCATTGTTCCGATGGCCGTTGCCACCGGTACATTTACTATCATGTTGTTGGTCGTTGCCTTTTGGTTGTGCTGACTCATTATCGCGTTCCAATAACTGAGCCCTATTCACAACATCTGAAAATAAATAAAGTTTGTGAGAAATGAGGTATTGACGTATATTGGGTTTCAAACCTCTTAAAAACATTCGCGTCATTCGCTCCTCATTATCGACCAAATGGGATGCAAACCGAGACAACTCTTCAAACTTAGCCTCGTACTACGACACTGTCATATTATTTTGTTCCAACTTGATAAACTCCACCTCCTTCATGTGATGAATACTTTCGGGAAAGTACTTGTCGTTGAACAGCTCTTAGAACTTCTCCCAAGACATCTTAAGTGCGTCAGGCTGGGTACGTTTTACAGATTCCCACCAGTAATCTGCCTCTTCACGCAACATAAAGGTGGCGAAGGGAACCTTTTGTTCCTCGGAGCATCCCAAGACATCAAATATCTTGGTTATCTGCTTTAACCATGTCTCCACCTTAAGTGGTTCTGGCTTTCCTAAAAACTCTGGTGGTCCCAACTCCTTGAACTGCTTAGCGGTGACCAAGCGTGGGTTGCCATTGTTTCCTCCTGCATTATGAACAGGAGCCACATTCGCCTGATATTGCATGAATTCTAAAAAGTTCCTAAACGTACCATCGTTCGTCAATTGATAAGTGTTGTTGTTTACAGGAGGATTATCGCCATCCTGTTGTACATTATCCTGATTATTGATCAGTGGAGACTCAACGGTCTCTTGTGCTCCATTGCTATTCTCAACATTCTCGGATGTCATTTTCAAACATTGCCACAAAACAAGGGTTAATTAACATATCACATATTATCCCTATACTCTGACCGACCAATTAAATACCAAATAAACTTAGGTAGGTCATACTAGCGAAGGAATTCCCCGTCTCTCCCCTCCTAGTTCTTATCTCACATCTTAGCCAGGGATCATA
Organism: Panax japonicus; assembly: GCA_020205505.1. Classification (NCBI taxonomy): domain Eukaryota; kingdom Viridiplantae; phylum Streptophyta; class Magnoliopsida; order Apiales; family Araliaceae; genus Panax; species Panax japonicus. The sequence goes on along the minus strand of CM035097.1, from coordinate 53,778,486 downwards.
TCTCTAAGCTTTGATACCAACTGTGACGCTGATAAGTAGGTTTTATACCTACTTATCTGGTATTTTTTACTTGAATTAGTTGTTTTTATTCATGTGTCTTAGTTACTTTTCATGCATTTTGTGTTCGTTTTGTAGGTTATACGTTTGGAAGCGATGTGAGCGATTATTGGTAAGGAAAAGCACGGAAAATACAAATAAAAGCAAGCCGGATATCGTTTGTGCTTTCACGTCATTTCATGTTCTTGGCTTGGAGCTTGGAATATATTGTAGAGCGTTTTCTTAGCTTTCCGGAACATCTTGAATCATTCAAATCGGAGTTCGGATGAAAGAGTTATGACATTTCTACCGACGGACGTTGAACTTCACCGTTTTGGGTGGTGATTTTCATAGCAGTCACTTCCAGTCCAATTTCGACCATTATGCGTTCGTTATTTCTCAAAGCTCAAAGAATAAAAGTTGTAGATCTCGTCGATAGCTTCGATTTGATAGGTCGCGAGACTTGTAACTCCTCTCGGTTTAGAAGTTATGGCAGTTTTAGCAGAGGAGGTTCCAGCAGAAAATTTTGTTGGCAGATTGGTACCCAGCCGGGGCTGGGCGTTTTTAGCCTTAGGACCCAGCCAGGGCTGGGTGTCTGGGAGCTTTAGCAGATCACTAGCAAGCTGGGGCTGGATATTTACAAGGCAAATACCCAGCTGGGGCTGGGTTTACGCGAAAATGAGCGGATTTTGTCCGAATTTGAGTCCGAAAAGGATTGTTTCGAGTTGTTTGATTCAAGGACTTCCAAGAGGAATTAAAGACATCTATAAAGGCTTATAAAAGGAGGGGAATAACACAGATTAGAGGAGATTATTAAGAGATTATTAGGAGATTATTAGGAGATTATTAGGAGATTAGAGAGCATTCTATTAAATTAGATTTGAGTAAATTAGAGAAAAACACTAGTTCTAATTAGATTTGGAGGTTGAAGCAACTTGAAGACCATTGAAGATTCAAAAGAGGAGCAAGAAGGGAGTGTCAAATCTACTGACAATAAATTATATCTTCTCATCTTATTCTATCTTTATCGTTTAATGTGTATTCAATTGTGAATTCTTAGTTTTAATTCAATAATCATGAACTAATTCTTTATTTGAGATTACAATGGATCTTATTGTGTAGTTTATTTTAATATGCTTCGTTATCAATTAGTATTTTCTATTGTGAGGATTGTCTATTGTGATTTGGAATTAATTGTTTAATTGATTGGCCATCAATTACCGTGATAATCTATATGAACTCGAGAGATGAAGTATAGATTTAGATCTGATCATGATAGCATGTGTTCAGGATTTTGTTAATAGCTTAAACTTGATGAGTGTTAAGGTAGAGATATGCTTGACGCCATATGTAATCTTATAGAGAACTTAGTCTTCAACCTTCTTCAATTGTAATTCACATAGAGATATAGTGGGTTAGTTGATTAAGGTGTTTAACGAATTTCTATCTTAATTGTGGATTGACGTTAATACGGTATTAGTGCATCGAGAGGTGGTTTATACTACTCTAGTGTTCTTGATTAACAATTCAGGATAGAGAATAATTGATGAGAAGTGTGTTAACTTAAATGAAGCAATAAGTGAAGTTGTGATCTTAAATCTCCATAGTCTTAATTTAATTAGTGGAATAGTAGTTAATTTATATAGTTTGTAATTCATCCATTTAAATAAGATTGAGTTGGTTACGGGTTAGTACTTGGTGATTTTTATTAACTAATTCTCTGTGGGAACGATACTCAACTTATCACTTTATTACTTGTTGACCACGTATACTTGCGTGTTGTGCGTAACTAGATTTTACCCAACAGACTCCCCCAAAATAGGTAAACATCACCTATTCTGAGTCGTCAAATACATGGTACATAATTCAAATACAACTTAATAATACAACCGTCGTGTACAATACGACAAAACATAAGCTGTGAGTTTGAATACAAATATTGTATACTAGAGATTATACAAACTCAAAAGGAGTCCTCATTACAATTATTATCACACTATTTCACAGAATAGTGAGAACTACTAATGCTATCATCTGGTCCATTACTCTGTTCCCCGAAAAGTCCCTGCTATGTTCTCATTTCCTGAAGAGAACAATAAAAGTAAAAGGGTGAGCTCAACTAGCCTAGTAGGAAATATTATGACTAAGATAATGCAGAATATATTATCGTTAGCCTTCAACGCGTTGTTGTACAGTAGCCCATGGTATGCACTGTATCTCTAATTATTAATACTTATGTAAGAAGTTGCTCAGTTTCATTCAATAATTGTCACAGTAGTTGTTGCATAGTATCTCATATTATTGATTCAATTATTGTCACAGTAACATCTGCACAATATTTTATATTATTAAATCAATAATTAACACGACACAGTTACTCATATTATTATTAGTATTATTGAAAATGTCTAGAAAGTTCTGTTGAGAAAAGGGGTTATGTTATTTTATTGCGCGCCAGTAAAGAGATATCCTTATCGGAAAGCCCCCTCTTTCCTGGGAACGATCTGGTTGTCAATATTGCGAGTTATAATATTAATGATGAATAATTGTTGAAAGATTAAAAATGTGTTGATTGAAGATAAGTGATTTGTGGTAGATATTTATTCAATTTGTGATATAAATAGAAGAGTTGTTGTATTATTCCATGGACCCCTAAGTGCCAAATTATTCAAACCGTCGATAGAAATTACTTTTTAGTTTTTATTTTATTGTTATAATAATAATAAAACATAAAACTTTTTATATAAAACAGAAATTTTTTATATATAAAATAGAAATTTTTTTAAAATATATAAAGTTATTTGTTTTATTAGAATAATTTAGATGAATAATGAAATCAGATGAAATTTTTAAAAGTCACTATTGAGTTCGTGATTATTTACTATTTAAATAGTGTTATGCCATTCTCCTATAAATAAGTTGCTTAGTTAGGAAATAAAAATCACATCAGAATCAGATAATTCTTCTTCTATAATATTTTCTATAATATTGTGCGTATTTCTTTAGAGTATAAGGATATTTTGAGTGTAGCAAATAGTGCAAGATTTCCTCAAGTTATCTGTTATATCGGTCAGATTTAATCTCCTATTAAAGTAAAGGATGTTATTTTCTTCATACTCATAATGATTGTCATTCTATTCCTTATTAATATGTGGAAATAACTTATCTACGTGGATTACCACATGCCTAGTGAATAACCCTTCGTATTCATTTTTTATTAAGTTGTGAAAATGATCTGTCTACACGGATTACCGTATGACGTGTGAAAATCTATTTACAGTTTTGTATATTCTTTCATACTCGTATGGAATATAATTTCTTTTGTACTCGTCAAGTGATATCGTTTTCTTTCATAGTTTTCTCCATTTATGGTACAAAATTATTATTTGTTTCTATAACACTATTGTTAAATGTTAAAAATCCCTGAAGTTAGTAGAATATCCTTAATAGTTTGCGTTTCATCTAATATCATTTCATTGGAATATTGGTCTGAACTTTCTTATTAAATTTTATTCTATTCATGTCGAGGTACTATTCATGTCGGGTACTATTCATCCGGGGTACTATTCATGCCGGAGTACTATTCACAACGAAATTTAGTTTATTTTCTTTGTCCAAATTATCTTTGAAATTTGAATCTTAAATATCATTCTTGAATTTTTACTCCACAATTGGTGATCATGTTGACAATTTGGACATTCTTGAACTCTAGATAAATTAAATTATAAATCTCTAATATTTATCATTGATCTCATTTGATCAATTCTTTATATCATTGTCATCATCCTCATGATTATATTGCGATGAAAGTCATCTTTGGCCCGTAGTGCAAAGATGGACTGTTGATTGGTATGATTATGATCAAGAATTGGGTATGAGTATAATCATGACCTTTAATGTTACAAATAAAGGTTTGCGGTGAAAGTCCTCTTTGGCCCGTAGTACATAGATGAACAGGTGTTTGGCATGATCATGACCACTGGTGTTACAAACGAATATCTTTTGCCCATAGTGCATAGATAATTCGTTGATTGGAAATAATTATTGGTGTTACATGGATAAAATATTGATGATGAATTTTTAAATCATAGAAGATAGTAGACATCATACTCTACTTGACTCTTCTAATGGATTGCTATTTCCACTGCAGTTGTTGATATAAAACTTGTTATCCATTATATTTTATCTGATTTATCATTGTTGAAGGCTAAAGATAATTTATTATTCATTATCTTAGTCATAATATTCTTTACTGGACTAGTTGAGCTTACCATTTTCTTTTTTGTTCCATTGTTCTTTTAAGAAAATGAAAGTGTAGCTGGGACTAATCGGGGAGTGGAGTAATGGTCTGAGATAGTTACTAAAGAAGTCTTCACTATGTTGTGAAATAGTGTGATAATAACTGTAATGAAGACTTAATTTGAGTTTGGATATTGTCAACAAGACAATATTTGTATTGAAACTCACATCTTATATATTGTCGTATTTTGCACGACAGTAATAGTTATAGATAGGAAAGTTTATATTTGGATTCTGTGGTATGTATTTGGCGACTCAAAATGGGTTGTGTGAACCTATTTTGGGGGTGTCACATCCACCATAATTATTATCCTATCTACACTCTTGAATTTATCTAATGTAGGATTCATTTGAAATATCCCAACAATATGTACAACATATAAAAAAATTATTTCAACCAATAAGTATAATATTATTTACAAATTTTGGACGATGTTCCAGACCCCATTAAATTATTCATTTATGCCTTGGCCCCATTAAAAAAAAAATTCTAACTTCGTCCTTAGACTAGCCATAAAAGTAATAAATTTAAAAAAAGTGCCATCAACAACTAGTAATAACAGAAGGATTCAAAGTGAAATAAAAATGCAGTTACACTACCAACAACATTTTCATAATCAATTCTTCCATTAAGTTGCGTTTGTGAGTTTGGAGGGATAAGATGGGAAGAGAAGTATATGAAGGGAAGTGATAGACTCCACGACACGTTTGTGTGAGGTGGTGGTCGTCAAATTGTTTCTAGCAAAGTTGTAAGGTGAAACACGATCGACACCTAAACCCTTCGTCTATATGGAGACAAGAACCTAGGTACAATTGATAGTGTAAGGAACACTGCGTTAAAAGGACACCAACGATACCTTGACCCAATGCTTATATGTAAGCAAAAACCTTGGTACAATCGACAATTGATGAGGTAGAAGACGCCACCCACAACTATAAATTGTTGTATGATAAGTCAAAATTGAATATTAAAGAAAAACTAAGGATTAACTTAGGAATTTTTCAAAGAACCAAAAGAAAAGAATAATCTCACAAGTATTGTTTTGAATAATTATCTGAAGTGTTTTTGGAATTACATCATCCATCCTTATTTATACAAGACATGAAACCCTAGAATCCAATAAGGAATTGAACTACTAACTAACAACTAATTTGGAATCAAAATCTATCTAACAAACATCCTGATTACATTAGAACTGAAAAAGATCTCAAAAATCCTTAAAATGTGGAGAACATCTGATCAAAAACACGTTCTAAAAATTCGTCCACAGTGCGGCCGCACCATGATTTGTCTTGGCTAAGGTGCGACAATGCCCACCCCATAGAGAACTTTAAAGATGCAATCACGACATAGCAACATCAATTCCTTTACTCCAAACACTGCGACAACGCCGAGGTCAAGAATTGTTTCGATTATTGACTTGGCATCTTCACTTGTATCATATTCATGAGTTTGGAATTCAACTCAATTGCCTTTAAACTCGAACCTATATCATTCTAAACTTCTTAAGTAAGCCTGTTAAGTCCTTACTTAAAAAGTTTAGCTCGAGCTCTCATCACGGGACCAACAGGAAGTTGCACCAAATCCACTCCGTGGTTTCCATCCCCGTCCAAGCTATAGGCACGTTCTCATCATTTCTCTCCTCTTGAAAAGGACTTGTCCTCAAATCATCACATACATCAAACGGACTCAAATCAGTAACGTTAAATGATTCACTAACATTATACTCACTAGGTAAATCCAATTTATAAGTATTGTCATTGATTCGCTCAAGGACTTGAAATGGACCATCTCCCCATGAAAGCAATTTTGACCGTCTTTGAGTTGGAAATCTTTCTTTTGGCATATGTAACCAAGCCTAATCTCATGGCTCAAAGATCACTTGACGTCGTCCTTTGTTAACTTGTTTCACATATTTTTTCGTTTTCTTTTCAATGTTGAGCCTAACTTTCTCATGAATATGCTTAAAAAAATTGGCCTTTTCTTTCCATACATGTTAGTATGTTCATAAATAGGTATTGGTGATAAATCTAACGTTGTCAAAGGATTAAAACCATATACAATCTAAAATGGGGAGAAATTAGTAGGAGAATGAATAAAACGATTATAAGAAAACTCAACATGAGGTAAACATTCTTCCCAAAATTTAACATTCTTTTTAATGATAGCCTTTAACAAAGAAGATAAAGTTCTATTTACTAACTCGGTTTGATCATCAATTTATGGATGACAAGTAGATGAAAATAACAGTTTTGTCCCTAACTTACACCATAATGTCTTCCAAAATTAACTTAAAACTTAGTACTCGATCAAAAATAATTATCTTAGGCATATCATGCAAAAAAAAAAATTCCTACAGAATAAATCAGCTATATGGGAAGCATCATCAATTTTGTGACATGAAATAAAATGTGTCATCTTTTAAAATATATCCACGACCATAAAAATTGAATCATGACCACATTTAGACCTAGGTAAATCTAACACAAAATTCATAGAAATATCAATCCAATGTTCACTAGGTATAGGCAATGGTATATATAACCCATGGGGTTGAACACGAGATTTAGACCGACAACAAGTAATGCATCTATCAAAAATTCTTTCTACATCCCGCTTTATGTGTGACCAATAAAAAATTCTTTTAAAACTGCTAAAGTTTTATCTACACCAAAATGACTCATTAAACCACCATATGATTCTCTAACTAACAATTCACGCAAAGAACATGAAGGTAGGCACAATTTATTTTCACGGAATAAAAACCCATCAATCTTAAAGTACTTACCCAGATCGTTCTTTTCATAAGACTCAAACTCTTTACATAAATCATGGTCATCAACATATAATTCTTTAATTCGTTCAAAACTAAAAAATTTTGTATCAAAAGTAGATAACAACACATACATCCGAGAAAGAGCATCTACAACGACGTTCTCTTTACCTTGCTTGTATCGAATGACATAAGGGAATGTCTTGATAAACTTCATCCATCGTGCATGTCTCTTATTTAATATATGATGACCTTTCAAGTAGTTCAAGGATTCATGGTCGGTATGTATCACAAACTCCTAAGGCCAAAGGTAGTGCTGCCATGTTTTCAACGTTCGCACCAATGCGTACAACTCCTTGTCTAGGATAGGTTAAAGTTTTTCCACTCAACTTTTCGCTGAAATATGCCACTAGTTTTCCTTTTTGCATCAACACAACTCCAATTCTTCCCAAACCTAAAACATCACACTCAATTTCAAAAGTTTTAAAAAAGTTAGGAAAAACAAGTAAAGGAGCATTAATCAATTTATTCTTAATCAACTGAAACTCCTTCTCTTTCTCATCTCCCAATTTAAATCCCACTTTTTTGATTACTCCGGTAAGTGGTGTTGTGATTTCATTGAAGCTTCTTACGAAGCGTCGATAAAAACTCGTGATTGAGTCCATGAAAACTACGAACTTAACTCACATTCGTAAGACTCGGTCCTTCACAGATTGCATGTTTCTTTTCCTCATCCATTTGTACTCCTTGTGTGTTAACAACAAAGCCAAGGAACATAATTTTATCCGTGCAAAATGTGCATTTATCCACGTTAGCAAATAATTTTTCCTTTTTAAGTACATCTAAAACATATTTTAAATGTAATGCATGTTCACCAAGGGTTTTGCTGTGACGCCCCCAAAATAGGTATACATCACCCATTCTGAGTCGCCAAATACATGGTACAGAAATAACTACAACTTCATTATTACAATTGTCGTGCAAAATACAATAACACATATACTGTGAGTTTAAATACAAATATTTTCTTCTAGACAATATTCAAACTCAAATAAGTCCTCATTATAATTATTGATACACTATTTTACAAAATAGTGAGGACTGCTAAACAACTATCTTGATCCATCATTCCATACTCCGACTAGTTCCCGTTATATTCTCTTCTCTCGAGAAGAAAAATGGAACAAAAAGGAAAATGGTGAGCTCAACTAGCCCAGTAAAGAATATTATGACTATGATAATGAACAACAAATTATCGTTAGTCTTCAACAAATCAGATAAAATATAATGGAGAACAAGTTTTAGATCAATATTCGCAGCAGAAATAACAATTCATTAGAAGAGTTAAGTAGAGAATGAAATCTACTATCATCTATGAATTTAAAAGTCAATCATCAATATTTTATCCCTGTAACATCAATCAATATACATCTTGAACCAAATATTCATCTTTGCACTATGGGCCAAAGATATTCACTTGTATAACCAATTGGTCATGTTCATCTCAACACCTGTTCATCTTTACATTACTGGCCAAAGATATTCATCAGGTAAGCATTCATCTTTGCATTACATGCCAAAGATATTAAGTTATATCATCATTTAGGACTGAGGATGATAAAAAATATTTTAAAAAAATGAATCCAATGAGATAAAAGGACAAAGATTAGGGATTCGTACTTTAGATAATCCAAGTTCAAAAATACTCTATAATAAACCATAGTGGAGTGAAATTCAAGAATGAAGATCAAAATATGGATACAATCAAAGATAGTAACCATAATAGACATCTTGGACAAAGAAGAGAAAATTTCATTTTTCTGTGAATAGTGACGTATTCGTGAATAGTGTCATATACGTGAATAGTAATCCCGACACGAAAAGGTAAAAATTCCACAAGAAAACTCATACTTCGTGAATAGTACTCTTGAATAGTACCGTATTCGTGAATAGTATCGTATACGTGAATAATGTCTTATACATGAATAGTAACTTCGACATAAAAAGATAAAAATTTCACAATAAAATTCATACTAATATTTCAGCATAATGATATTGAACGAAATAACATCATTTACGAAAAAAATAACATCCATTACCTTAAAAGAACAGTACTTTCGGCTAAAATATCAGGTATAAGACTGAAGAAAACTTGTACTGAATAGCAACTCTCAAAGTATCTAAATACTCACAAAATACGCTCGATAATATAGAGAGAGAAAGCTTATGATTCTAGTGTGATTTTCAATTCTAACTAAGTACCCTATTTATAGAAAAATGCTTAGAACGCCAAAGCAGATTAACTCGCTACCTGATGGCTTTACCTGCTACTATTAACGTCCACCACTTTTGAAATAAAATTTTAGCACATTTCTCACCAACCAAAAGTGGGGCCCACCATATTTTAAATAAAAATATTTATTTCTGAAACTTAAATAATTCATAAAAAATAGCCCTTCTATCAGAAAAATTCGAATCTCATCTCTATCCCATAGGAAATTTAATTATCTACAACTTTGTAGAAGAAAGGTTTTCCAAATTCCAAACAGAAAATTCCCGAAATCCACATACGGACGATTTTTAATACCTCCATTCTGATAAAATACTGATAAAATACCTCAACATTAATTCCTTCATTTAAATTCACATAAAATAAATATTTCCTTATCATATAAATTAATAATTAAGTATTCTCAATTACAGAATCATAATTATGATAACCAGGTCGTTCCCAGGAAAGAGGGGCTTTCCGATAAGGATTTCTCCTTACTGGCGTGCAATTAGGTGACCAAACCCCTTTCCTAGATAGAACTTCCTTAGACATTGCCAATAATGTTATCTAATAATATTATTCAAATAATATAAATTATTGATCTGATAATGAGAAATACTGTGCAGTGATAATTATTGAAACAACAATAATATAAAATATCAACGTAGCAATTATTGAATCAATAAAATAAAATAGTGAACTGTAATTACTGTAACAATTATTGAGTAGTGTCTTCTTACGTAAGAATCAATAATTTAAAAAATATTGTACAATACCGGGTGTTACTGTGCAACCACGCGTATTACTGTATTTTAACCACCGGGTATTTCAACAGTGTTAACTGTAACAACTACGTCGTTATTTGTAAAACTCAAACTTATCATTTTTTCATCCGACCGTTTTTCGTTTTGGGGCCCACAAATGGCTGCGCCGTCGTACGAATATTCCATGACAGCAAGAATATTCAACGACCAAACGAATATTCCCTGACAACAATGAATATTTTATAACCACTTGCTTATTTTACAAAATTTGCACATTTCACCCATAACCAAAATATTATATCAAATTAACACCATATTATTCATAATAATAATTTGAGGAAATTCATTTTTTTATTAATAAAAAATTGGGGTCTTACAACCTCCCCTCCTTATAAAATTTTATTCTCGAAATTGACGTACGTACCTGGTGTTTCAAAAAGGCGAGGATACCTCATTTTTATTTCTGATTCTAACTCCCAGGTAATTTCTTCAATAGCATGGTTCTTCCATAAAATTTTAACTTGTGGTATAATCCTTGTGCGTAGGACATGCTCCTTCTTATCCAAGATCTTGACAGGTACCTCTTCGTATGTTAAATATTCGGTTATCTCGTCTAGTTCTAACTCAATAATATGGTTTAGGTCTTTCACATATTTACGAAGCACAGATATGTGAAACACATTATGAACACGAGATATTCTTGCAAACAGTGTGTTGTGTTCCTCCATCATGATTCTATGCTTCAAGTCAGAATCGTTAGGAACACAAAGTCTGGAGTTGACTCGAAGTATTCCTTCTTCATTAATTCTTACTTCTGGAATAGCACCTTCTTGCACTTTCTTCTTCATACGCATCAACTCCAGGTCCGTAGCTTGAACAACTTTAACTTTATCGATTAAAGTCGGTTCTACTCGTATATTTGATATCATCACGTGGGTACTTGGAGCCTTTAACTCTATCTCTATCCTTTGTAAGTCATACAAAAATGGGCCTTTGCGTTGACAATATCGTACTCGTACCTGTATATGATCTTCTACTCAATGCGTCAGCTACTACGTTCATTTTTCCAAGATAGTATGATCGTAATCTTTTAACATCTCGAGCCAACGTCGTGGTCTCATGTTGAGTTCCTTTTGGGTGAAGAAATATTTGAGGCTTTTATGATCTGTATAGATCTCCACTTTCTCCCCATACAGGTAGTGTCTCCAGATTTTCAATGTGAAAACAACTACTGCCAACTCCAGATCATGAGTAGGATAATTCCTCTCATATTCTTTGAGTTGTCGTGAGGCATAGGCTATAACTTTCTCATGTTGCATGAGAACACATCCTAACCCTTTGCCTGAAGCATCACTGTAGATAACAAATCCATACGAACCAGACGGTATTATCAAAACAGGTGCCAAAATGAGTCTCCTCTTGAGTTCTTGGAAACTCATTTTGCTTTTCTCGCTCCATACGAATTTTGTATCTTTACGAGTCAACTGAGTTAACGGAGTAGCTGTGACGCCCCCAAAACAGGTATACATCACCCATCTTGAGTCGCCAAATACATGGTACAAAATACAAATACAACTTAATTATACAACTGTCATGTAAAATACGACAAAACATAAGCTAAGAGTTTTAACACGAATATTATCTTCTAGACAATATCCACACTCAATGGAGTCCTCATTACAATTATTATCACACTATTTCATAGAATAGTGAGGACTACTAAAGCCACTTATCCTGTACCATCACTCCATTCCCCGACTCGTCCCAGCTATATTCTCATTTCCTGAAGAGAACTGTGAGACCCCGAATTTTATGAAATAAAAGATTCAATTTTTTTATTTTGGTAAATAGTTAAATTGATAAAAGTTTAAAGTTAAGGGTAATATGTGAATTTTTTTTCAAAGTAAGCAACTTGATATAAAATATTCGTTGTGTCAGGGAATATCTGTACGATGGTACAATCATTGGTGGACCCCACAACGGAATTATTGTCGGATTAAGAAAATGACAAAAAATTTTTTATGAAAATAACGGCGGAAGTTTTACCGTTAACTGTTGAAACACCCGGTGTTAAAAGTACAGTAATACGCGTGGTTGTATAGTAGCACACGGTATTGATTATTGATGCCTATGTGATAAGTCACTCAGTTTTGTTTTATTGATATTATTAATGTAATAAAACAGAAAAGCTTTTTATATAAAACAGAATACTTTTATAAAATTATTCATTTTATTAGATTATAAATAGAATATATTATATTTCATTTAAAAGATTTTGCTTTAATTATGGACCGTCAGATTAAAGTAAATCAATATGGACCGTTCATGAGTTAGTTACTATGCAGTCCATTTTTCTATAAATAGAAGCTCATTCCTTCATTATTTCTTACGAATTCGTTGAAAATCTAGAGAGAGAAAACTATAGAGAGAGTTCTTTTTCTATAATCTTGAGCGTATTTCTTTAGAGTTTAAGAAAGCTTTGAGCGTAGTGCAAATTTTTTTCAAGTATATTTCCGCCCTACCAGTCAGAATACTTTTCTTTTTAAGGTAGGGGATATAATTGTCGTACTCGTAAAGGATATTATTATTATTATTATTATTATAGTAAAGGGTATTATTTCTTTTGTATTCATGAAGAGAACTTTTGTTATTCCATTTTTTTATTATTCTGTTGGAATAACCTGTATACGCGGGCTACCCTATACTTGGTGAAATTCTTCTGTTATTCCATTCTTTATTATTCTGTTGGAATATTGTGTCTATGCATTTTACGCCGGACCTGGTTGCGTCTTTACTATTTTGCTGGAATATCTTGTGAAACCCCAGATTTTATGAATAAAAATTTAAATTTATAAAAATATTTTTTTAATATTATGGTGTGGATTTGATATAATGTTATAGTTGTGGTTAGTATTTATAAAATTTTCAAAGTATGCAAGTTATTATAAAATATTCGATTGTTCGGGGAATATTCTTTTTGTCGGAGAATATTCGTACGATAACACAATTATTGGTGGACCCCACAACAGAAGTATTGTTGTAGTTAGAAAACGACAGAATTATCTTTTTATAAAAATAACGGCGAAAGTTTTACCGTTAACTGTTGAACTACCCGGTAGTAAAAGTACAGTAATACGCGTGGTTGCATAGCAGCACACGGTATTGATTATTGATGCTTACGTGAGAAGTCACTTAGTTATACTCAATTATTGCTACAATAATTGCTGCATCATATCTCTCATATTATTAATTCAATTATTGTCACAGTATCATCTGCATAATATGTTATTTTATTAAATCAATAATTGAGACGATAAAGTTATTCATATTATTAAATTACAATATTTACAATGTCTAGAAGTTCTGTCAAGGAGAGGTTTGGTCACCTAATTGCGCGCCAATAGGGAGAAATCCTTATTGGAAAGCCTCATCTTTCTTGGAAACGGCCTGGTTGATAAATATTGTGAGTTATAATATTAATGATGAATGTTATTAAAATTGAAGTTGTGTTCGGAGATGAATTTGGAGACGCGGACGTGATATTTGAGTCCGGAACGATGAAATTAATAAAAATAGTCTATAAACACAAATTTTTTCGGAATTCACTATTTGGTCTAAAAGTCAACAGTTGACTTTTTTGGGAAAAGTCAAACTTCGAAATTTCAAAATATATATTTTTGATAAAAATGGTTTCATTGTGTTGAAATTATTTGTGTTAGTGAAAATCGACAATAATTTCGATAATAATTGATGTCTGGAGGTTATATTGACCAATCAAGTATTTAACCGGATAAATGAGCAATTGATTGCTATTATTTCACATGATTATAACTATGTTCACATGTGTATACTATTATTTCACATTCTTTTTACTATTAGGGGAGTTGGTGCAAGATTGATAATACTTGCATGACTAAGTTAAAAATGGAGGTATCGATGGAGGTACTATACTGTAATTCGTATTTTCACATATCTAGAACTATTGATTCACATAATTTACTATTGAATCACATTATTTACTATTAGGGGAGGTGGTGCAAGTTTGATAATACTTTTATGACTAAATTAAAAATAAAGGAAAAGTTAGAGGTATTGTACTGAAATTTTTTGAGCCCCAAAACGTGCAATTATCGAAACTATATTTTTTTATAAATAGAAGCTCATTCTTCCTTCATTTCTCACCAATTCACAAAAGCTTTAGAGCGATTATTATAGAGATAAATTATAGAAAGAAGAAGAAAAGTCTGCTACCTCACTATTCCAGTATCCATATTTTCTAAAAGTAGGGAATATTATTTGTTGTACTCATAGGGAGTATTATTTATTTCTTATCCATGAAGAGAACTTCTGTTATTCCATTCTTTATTATTCTGTTGGAATAACCTGTATACGCGGGCTACCCTATACTTGGTGAAATTCTTCTGTTATTCCAGTCTTTATTATTCTGTTGGAACATCCTGTCTGTGTGTTCTACGCTGGACCTGGTTCCGTCTTTATTATTCTGTTGGAACATCCTGTCTGTATGTTCTACGCCGGACCTGATTCCGTCTTTATTATTCTGTTGGAATATCCTGTCTGTGCGTTTTACGCCGGACCTGATTCCGTTTTTATTATTCTGTTGGATATCCTATATATGCGGTCTATCGCATGCTTGGTGATTTCTTTTGTTATTCTATTCTTTATTATACTCAGTTGGTTAAAGTTTTGACTTCTATAATTCATGAAATTAGTGGAATATCCTTGATATTTGCGCTTCATCCAGTATCTTTTTATTGAAATATTCTTCTGAGCATTCTTGAATTTTACTCCACAAAGTAATATAGTGTTGACAATTTGGACGTTATTAGTTCCTGGATAAAATAATTCTTGAACTTGTTTTATTGAATTCTTATATCATTGTCATCATCCTCATGTTTATATTTTGTTGAAAGTCATCTGTGGCCTATAGTGCATAGATGGACTCGGTATGGTTATGACCAGGGATTATTCAGCGTAATCATGACCGTAATGTTACAAATGATGTGCAAGGGTGATTCGATGATGTGGATTATTTATTAAGCTGAGTCCCACCGATAAAAGTGATGAAAATCCTTTTAAATCATAAAAGATATTAGATTTTATTCTCTACTTTACTCTTTTAATGGATTTCTTGTTCTTCTGCAGTTAAACTTGATTGTTGTTATATTGTATCAATTTAACACTGTTGAAGGCTAATGATAATATATTCTGCATTATCTTAGTAATAATATTTCCTACTGGGCTAGTTGAGCTCACCCTTTTACTTTTATTATTCTCTTCAGGAAATGAGAACGTAGCAGGGACTAGTCGGGGAACGGAGTGACGGACCAGATGATAGCATTAGTAGTCCTCACTATTCTGTGAAATAATGTGATAATAATTGTAATGAGAACTCCTTTTGAGTTTATATAATCACTAGTATACAATATTTGTATTCAACCTCACAACTTATGTTTTGTCGTATTGTACACGACAATTGTATTATTAAGTTGTATTTGAATTTTGTACCATGTATTTGACGACTCAGAATAGGTGATGTATACCTATTTTGGGGGCGTCATATATCTTGTCTGTGCGTTTTATGCCGGACCTGGTTCCTTATTTATTATTCTGTTGGAAATAACCTGTCTGTGCGGTCTCTATCGCATGCATGGTGAATCCTTCTGTTATTCCATTCTTTATTATTCTGTTGGAATAACCTGTTTATGTGGATTACCACATGCATGATGAACGATCCTTTGTATTTCATTCCTTGTTAAATTATGGAAATGATCTGTTTACGTGGATTATGATGAAAGTCATAATAAAGGCATTGGACTAATGAAAATCATGAGTATATGTGGTATTAGTAAGTGTTATGATGAGTTATGTTGGTTACTATGTGAAAACATGAAAGTTTCTTAGAAATCACAAAGGGTTGAAAATCAGATTTTGGTGAAAATGAAACATGAAATTCAATTGACCATATCTCCTATTATATTTCGAATTTTTGAGCGTGATCAAGTTCTAGAGTTAGGTCTATGATTTTTGTAAGTTATCCAAGTGGAATCACTGGAAAAGATGTTGTAGATTTTCGTGTGGACTAATTTTAGTAAAGTACGAAAAATTACAAAATATGAAAAAGGCTGCTGCCACGATTTTAAAAGGGCTTTTTCGGCCACTTAATTTGTGAGAAAAATTCTGGCCTTTTGGGACATGAAAGTATATGGTATAAAGTACCTCCTGTCCAAAAATGAGGTCATTCTGACTTAAAATGAGCAAGTTATGACCATTTCAATATTTAGGTTTTTTCGACGAAAAACGATATAACCGGAGTTCTATAACTCCGATGACCATGAAATTTAAACTGGAAGCTCACGTTAACATGTGTAAGATCCTGCCAAGATTTGGGAAATTTCTGGAGTTAACCGTGAGGTAGCTATTTTCTTAAGGAATTAATTAGAAATTAATTTTTTAAAAATAGTAAATGAATTTTAAAAATGTGAAAAAATATATATGTTCAATATGGGACTATATTATGCTAAATCCCATAAAAGAATAATTTTTCGGACTGATTTGGTATTTTTTTTTATGAAAATAGTTTAGTTACGAACGTATGAGTTAAATATGTTATGCGGAGTTGAAGAATTGATAAATAGGATTTTATGGCTTGGGAAATATAGGGTATATGTAGATTTTTGATGAGGAATTTGATCATTGATGATGAAATCTTATGAGTATGACATTTTTGAATGAAAAAATGCATTATTTGATAAAGTGTAAACAATTGAAATAAATTATTTATAAGTTTAAGAAATGATTAAAATATTGTTATAATATTAATGATATTGGATTATGAGATTAGTAAGTGATTGCTAACATTTGGTTATTATTGAACGCTGGATAAATTGTATTATAAATGTTTAATATTTATCCTTTATCTCATTTGATTGATTCTTATATCATTGTAACCATCCTCATGCTTATATTGTGTTGAAAGTCATCTTTGGTCGTGGTGCATAGATGGACTTGGTATGATTATGACCAGGGATTATTCGGTATAATCATAACCGTAATGTTATAAATGATGTGGAAAAAATCCTCATTGGCCCGTAGTGCATTGATGAACAGTTTTTGGTATGATTATGGCTATGGATTCTCATCGGCCAAGGGTGCAAAGTTTAATTGTTTTATGGCATGATCATGACCGTTGATGAAAACATGATTATCTTTCGCCCGTAGTGCATGGATAATTCGTAGTCGTGATATTAACGAATATCCTTAGCCGTAGTGCATGGATAATTCAGTGATATGGATTGATTATCGAGCTGAGTTTCAGCGATGAAATATAAATTCATGGATGTGATATTAACGAATATCCTTGGCCGTAGTGCAGGGGTGATTTGATGATGTGGATTATTTATTAAGCTGAGTCTCAGCGATAAAATATTTATTATACACTTTTAATTCGTTGAAGATAGTAGATATCATGCCCTACTTGACTCTTCTAAAATACAGTTGTATATCTTTGGCATGTAGTGCAAAGATGAATTGTTAATGAATATCTTTGGCTGTAGTGCAAAGACGAATTTATTAGTATGATTGTGAGCAGGAATTCTGATTTGGTATAACCATGATTTTTGATGTTTCAAGTGAAGATAGGTGATGAAAATTATCTTCGTCCTGGTTGCGAAGAGGAATTTAGAACCACAATTATGATTATGAGTTATTCATATGATTGTGGACAGGAACTGTTGATTTATTTTACATGTATAAAACATTATTGGTGGACTTTTAACATAGAGAATATAATAGACCTTATGGTCTATTTGAATCTTCTAATGGATTGATCGTTCCGCTGCAACTATGGTTGAAAAGTTTTATCATCTACCATATGTTCTAAATCTCTGATTTACTATTGATGAAAGTTATTGATAATTTAATTATCTTTAGTCATGATATTCTTTACTGGGCTAGTTGTGCTCATCCTTTCTGCTTCACAATTCCTTTCAGGTAATAAGAGTGTTGTCGTAAGAGTGTTACCGGATCAAACGGGGATAACAAGGGAATAGAACAGTGGTCTCTAGTTGTGGAGGTTCTCCCTAAATAGTATAGAAAAGTGTGTTATATTCTATACATCATTTAGTAGTTATATTTGATGAATCAAATAGGGTGAGGCGAACCCAACTTTGAAAGGGTGTTTTGCCACTATCATACCAGATGTCTAATGACATACAACCTCGTGTTCTCATAAGACATGGTTGTGCACATCCACTTGATGAATATATCTACGAGCACTACCTATATGATCTTGGGGTTTATGTGAAATATAATTTTCACTTGGAGACAACGGAGATATTTATATGTCAAGAGAAGACTCACCATTAGAAAGAAGATGATAGTAATCTTCTTGTTTTTCTTCGAGAACTTTTGGGTCAACCAAGGATAATTCTACGGACATATGATATCTATCATAACCTAGACGTATGGCCTCCCATGTACGAAGGTTTCCTTGAGCACTTCCCAAAGATTTTAATTTCTAAAACAGTTTTGACTATACTTTTATGTAAAGTATCATTGTAAGGTTGTGGTCGAGGTACCATGAGAGTTATATACATTTGTATTAAAACTCATAGTTAACTGTGGTCGTATTCTATATGATAGCTCAACAGTTGTATAAATGAAGTTGTATTTGAATTTTGTACCATGTATCTGGCGACTCAGAATGGGTGAAGTATACCTAATTTTGGGGGCGTCACAAGAACAGTGAAAGAAAAGGGTGAGCTCAACTAGCCTAGTAAGAAATATTATGACTAAGATAATGCAGAATAAATTATCGTTAGCCTTCAACAGTATAACAACTGATATAATACAATGAAAACAAGTTTTAGATCAATAACTGCAGCGGGACGAGCAATCCATTAGAAGAGTCAAATAGAGCATGATATCTACTATCTTCTATGATTTAAAAAGTTTATCATAAATAGTATCGCTATAATACACATTAACAGTTCTTTATTAAACCAAAGATAAAGAGAACTTTCATCACCTGTCTTCACCTGAACCACCAAAGATTTTAGTTAAATTCATAATTCATGTTTATAACAATTTTAATCAACAGTAATTCCTTGCCACAAAGGTTTAATAGAACGTTCACTCAATATCCTTACCCCAAAGGCTAAATATATTCAAATGTAATAACAATGATCATACCAATCAGTTGTCTATCTTTGAACTACGGGCCAAAGATGTTCAACTATAAAATCAATGGTCATGATCATACCAATCAATTGTCTATCAGTGCATTACGGCCAAAGGCATTCAACTGTTAACTAATGGTCATGATCCTGCCAATTTCATCATCAAATTATCCATGCACTACGGCCAAGGATATTCGTTAGTATCACCAGTGGTCATGATCATGTCATACACATGTACATCTTTGCACTACAGGCCAAAGCTATCAATCAACAGTTCATCTTTGCACTACGACCAAAGATATCAATCAACTGTTCTTCTTTGCACCACGGGCCAAAGACATGCAACTGTAAAACCAATAACCAACAGTTCGTCTATGCACGTAAGCCAAAGATGACTTTCATAACAATATAATCATGAGGATGATGACAATGATATAAGCATTAATTAAACAAAATCAAGGATAAATATTAAAGAATTTAAATTTATCCAGAGTTTAAAAATATCCAAATTGTCAACATAATACTGTTTTGTGGAGTAAAATTTAAGAATAATATTCATGTATCAAAAATAATTTGGACAGAAAAGAAATATATCTTCCGGGTGAATAGTACCCCGTGAATACCTTGTAAATAGTACTTCGGGAATAGTACCTCGTGAATAGTACCCCGACATAAAAAGTGCCCCAAATACCCGAATAAATAATATTCGAGTGAATAGTAACCGGGTGAATATTAACCCATAAATAGTAACTCCTTAATAGTACTCCGGCACAAAAAATTCCCCGAATACCTGAGTGAATAATATTCGAGTGAATAGTAACTCGTAAATAGTAACTCATGAATAGTATTCCAGCATGAAAATATCAATAATTATCAAGAAAGCTCAGAATAAACAATACTTCAACAAAATGAGTGTAGAAGTAGGAATACAAAACGAAATAATATTACTTATATACTATAGAGTATGGAAGAAAATATTATTTCATACGAATATTGAACGAAGATAATATCCATACGAATACGAAAAATAATATATCTTCTGAATATGAATAAATAATACCCCTTACCTCAATACAAGATTGGATACTGGAATAGTAAAGTGGCAAACTTCTCTTCTTCTTTCTCTCTATAACTTCTCTCTCTATAGCTTCTTTCTCTATAATTGCTCTTGTGAGTCTTAGTGAATTGGTGAGAATGAAAGAAGAATGAGTTTCTATTTATCAGAAAATAGTTTTGATTATTACACATTTTGGGGCTCGAAATATTACAGTATAATACCTTCATCTTTTCCTTTATTTTTAATTTAGTCATCCAAGTATTATCAAACTTGCACCACCTCCTCTAATAGTATATCATGTGAATCAATAGTACAATCATGTGACTCAATAGTACAATCATGTGAAAAAATAATTACAGTATAGTACCTTCATCTATACCTCCATTTTAAATTTAGTCATTCAAGTATTATCAATTTTACACCACCTCCTCTAATAATACATGCATGTGAATCAATAGTACACACATGTGAACAAATAGTTATAAGCATGTGAATTAATAGCAATTAATTGCTCATTTATCTGATTAATTACCCGATTAGTCAATATAACTTCCAGACATAAATTATTATCGAAATAAATATCGATTTCTACTAACACTAATAATCCCAACACAATGGAACTATCAATTTCATCTTTAATCAACACGAACTTATTCATCATTAATATTATAATTCACAATATTTAACAACCAGATCATTCCAAGGAAAGAGGGGGCTTTCCGATAAGGATTTCTCTCTATTGACGCGCAATTAGGTGACCAAACCTCTTCTTGACAGAACTTTCTAGACATTATCAATATTACAAATAATAATATGAATAACTTTGTCATCTCAATTATTAATTTAATAATATAAAATATTATGCAGATGATACTGTGACAATAATTAAATCAATAATATGAGAGATATTATGCAGCAATTACTGTAGCAATAATTGAGTATAACTGAGTGACTTCTCATATAAGCAACAATAATCAATACCGTGTACTACTATGCAACCACGCGTATTACTGTTCTTTTACTACCGGATAGTTCAACAGTTTAACGGTAAAACTTTCGCCATTATTTTTAAAAATATTTCAGTCATTTTATAACTACGATAGTACCTCCGTTATGGGGTCCACCAATGATTGTGACATCGTACGAATATTCCTTGTTAAAACGAATATTTCCCGACCAGTCGAATATTCCCCGACACAACGAATATTTTATATCAACTTGCTTATTTTGCGAAATTTTTAAATGTCACCCTTAACTTTAACCTTTATCAATTTAACCATTTACTAAATAAAATAATAATTATAAGAAAATTGGATACTTTTATTTCATAAAATTCGGGGTCTTACAGTAGCGGTTCGAGAAAATCCTTCCACGAATCTCCGATAATAACCAGCTAAGCCCAGAAAGCTACGTACTTCGGTCGCCGACTTTGGTTGCTCCCAACTTTGTTTTGTTTCAATCTTCGCCGGGTCAACAGATACTCCATGTTTTGACACCACGTGCCCAAGGAATGTTATTTCCTCAAGCCAGAACTCGCATTTCTTCAGCTTGGCATATAGCTTGTTATCACGAAGCCTTTGAAGTACCAGCTTCAAATGGTGCTCATGATCTTCACGACTTTTGGAATAGATGAGGATGTCATCAATAAAAACGACAACGAACTGATCCAAATATTCATTGAACACTCGATTCATCATATCCATGAAAGCAGCAAGAGCATTAGGCAATTCAAAAGACATGACTAAGAATTCATAATGCCCGTACTGAGTTTAGAAGACAGTCTTTGGAATATTCTCAGTTTTAATCTTTAGCTGATGATATCCAGAACGAAGATCGATCTTTAAAAAGAATTGTGCTCTTTGCAACTAGCCGAACAGGTCATCAATTCGAGGTAGTGGATACCTATTCTTGATGGTGACATGGTTCAATTCCCGATAGTCAATACAAAGTTGCATACTCCCGTCTTTCTTCTTTACAAATAAAACAGATGCACCCCAAGGAGATGTACTAGGACGAATGAAACTTATGTCTAACAACTCCTGCAATTGGACCTTTAACTCCTGAAGTTCAATAGGAGCCATTCGATATGAAATTTTAGAAATGAGTTTTGTAGTAGGCTCAAGATTAATAAAGAATTCAACTTCACGTTCTGGGGTTAGACCGGGAAGTTCTTCAGGAAATACGTAAGGAAATTCACTAACAACAGAAATATTATTCAAATTTGATGTATTTTTGTTCAAGTCCATAACATGGGATAAGAAAGCTTGATATCCATTTTTTAATAAACGAATGGCTTTATGACTTGATATGACAGTGATTGACTTTAGTGGTTTGGTTGCTTGAATTCACATAACAGGTTGGTTAGGAATATGAAAACTAACAACCTTACGAAAACAATCAATTTTTGCATGATGAGTGGTTAACCAATCAATCCCCAAAATCATATCAAATGCAAGTATTTTCAAAGAAATAAGATTGGCAGGTAATGTGATGGTCCCAACTTGAATCAAGCACGATTTATAAATAGTGGATGTAATGAAAGTTTCTCCTAATGGAATTTCAATAGATAAGTCAAAGTCTAATTTCTCCAGAGTCAAGTTCAAACGTTGAGCACAAACATGAGATATAAAAGAATGGGTAAAACCGGTATCTAGTAAAGTATAAGCTTTGCAAGTGTTTATGATTAGCTTACCCGTGATCACCTTGTTTGGTTTCATCGCGTTTTGGGCAGTCACGACAAATGCTTTTCTAGGAACCGCTGACTTTAACTTGTCCGGGATAGCCTTTGGAGTCACCATCCCCGTTAGACTTGGTTTCGCTACAAGACAATGTCTACCTATATGACCTTCATTTCCACAGTTATAACACACCTTGGATTGTTGTGGGCAGTTTGGGCTGATGTGTCCCTCTTTTCCGCATTTATAACAAACGATCGGTGGTCGTTCTCCTCCCCTAGGAACAGTTGATGTTGGTGCTGACGTCTTCACGTTGTCATTATTGTACCTTCTCTTTTTGAAATCTCATCCTGACTCGCTTCTTCTATTATCATGGCTACGATTACCACCAGAGTGGTTACCGCTTTTATCCGTATTTTTCCCTCCCCGCTGGTTATCATTGCTCCGATGACTGCTGCCACCAGTATGACCCTGGTTGTGGTCCCTCGGTTGACCATACTCATTATCTCACTCTAATAATTGAGCACTGTTCACAACATCTGAATATAGAGAAAATTTGTGAGAAATAAGATATTGCCGAATTTCAGGTTTCAGACCTCTCAGAAACATCCGTGTCATACGTTCCTCATTCTCTACCAAATGAAGCGCAAACATGGATAACTCTATAAACTTAGCATCGTACTGGGACACAGTCATGTTGTTCTGTTTCAATCTAATAAACTCTACCTCCTTCATATGACGAATACTTTCAGGAAAGTACTTGTCATTGAACAGTTTCTGAAATGTTTCCCAAGATATGTTGAGTGCGGCAGGCTGGGTACGCTTCACAGATTCCCACTTGTAATCTGCCTCACCGCGAAATATAAAGGTGGCGAATGGAAGCTTATGTTCCTCCGTGCATCCCAAGACATCGAATATCTTAGTAATTTGCTTGACCCACATTTCCGCCTTGATTGGATCCGGCTTTCTCACAAATTCTGGTGGTCTCAACTCTTTGAACTGCTTGGTTGTGACAAGACGCACATTGTTATTATTCCCACCTGTATTTTGTACACGAGTCTCCCTCGTCTAATTTTTCATGAAATGCAAAAAGCTTCTAAACATCCCTTCATTCATCGTTTGTTCGGTAGTGCTTTTTACAAGAGGAATATTGTCTTCATGTTGCACGTTCCCTTGGTTGGTGAGGTATCTCCACGGTTTCATTCACTCCATTGTTAACATTCTCAGATGCCATTCTCAAATATTGCCATAAAATAAGGGTTAATTAAAAAAATATTTCCATAACACATAATACCCCTATATTCTGACCGACCAACAAATAAGCTTTGGTAGGATACACTAGCGAAGGATTTACCCGTCTCTCCCCTCCTAGTTCTATTCCCCGATCTCCGCCAGCGACCATATCCCTAAGCTCTGATACCAACTGTGACTCCCCCAAAATAGGTATACATCACCCATTCTGAGTCGCCAAATACATGGTACAAAAATAACTACAACTTCATTATTATAATTGTCGTGCAAAATACGACAACACATATACTGTGAGTTTAAATACAAATATTATCTTCTAGACAGTATTCAAACTCAAAGAAGTCCTCATTATAATTATTGATACACTATTTTATAAAATAGTGAGGACTGCTAAACAACTATCTTGATCCATCATTCTATACCCCGACTAGTTCCTGCTATATTCTCTCATCCTGAGAAGAAAAATGGAACAAAAAAGAAAAGGGTGAGCTCAACTAGCCCAGTAAAAAATATTATGACTAAGATAATGAACTACAAATTATCGTTAGCCTTTAACAAATTAGATAAAATATAATGGACAACAAGTTTTAGATTAATATTCGCAGCGAAAATAACAATTCATTAGAAGAGTTTAGTAGAGAATGAAATCTACTATCATCTACGAATTTAAAAGTCCATCATTAATATTTTATCCCTGTAACATCAATCAATATACATCTTGAACCAAATATTCATCTTTGCACTACGGGGCAAAGATATTCATTTGTATCACCAGTTGGTCATGTTCATCTCAACACATGTTCATCTTTGCACTACGGGCCAAAAATATTCATCAGGTAATCATTTATCTTTGCACTAGAGGCCAAAGATATTCAGTTATATCATCATTTAGGACTGGGGATGATGAAACACATTTTAAAGAAACGAATCCTGTAAGATAAAAGGACAAATATTAGGGATTCGTACTTTAGATAATCCAAGTTCAAAAATACTCCATAATAAACCATAGTGGAGTGAAATTCAAGAATGAAGATCAAAAAATGGATACAATCAAAGATAGTAACCATAATAGACATATAGAACAAAGAAGAGAAAATTTCATTTTTTTGTGAATAGTGTTGTATTTGTGAATAGTGTCATATACGTGAATAGTGCCGTATATGTTAATAGTAATTCTGACACAAAAAGATAGAAATTCCACAAGAAAACTCATACTTCGTGAATAGTACTCTTGAATAGTGTCGTATACGTGAATAGTGCCGTATACATGAATAGTGTCGTATACGTGAATAGTAATCTCGACATAAAAAGGTAAAAATTTTACAATAAAATTCATACCAATATTTCAGCATAATGATATTGAACAAAATAACATCATTTACGAAGAAAATAACATCCCTTACCTCAAAAGAACTGTACTTCCGGCTGAAATATCAGGTATAAGACTGAAGGAAATTTGTAGTGAATAGCAACACTCAATGTATCTAAATACTCACAAAATACGCTTGATAATATAGAGAGAGAAATCTTATGATTCTGGTATGATTTTCAATTCTAATTAAGCACCCTATTTATAGGAAAATACTTAGAACGCCAAAGCAGACTAACCTGCTTCCTGGTGGCTTTACTTGTTACTATTCATGCCCCCCCCACTTTTGAAATAAAATTTCAGCACATTTCTCACCAACCAAAAGTGGGGCCCACTATGTTTTAAATAAAAATATTTATTTTTGAAACTTCAATAATTCATAAAAAAATAGCCCTTCTATCAGAAAAATTTGAATCTCATGTCTATCCCATAGGAAATTTAATTCTCTACAACTTTTTAGAAGAAAGGTTTTCCAAATTCCAAACAGAAAATGCTCGAAATCCACATACAGACGATTTTTAATACCTCCATTCCGACAAAATACTGATAAAACACCTCAACATTAATTTCTTCATTTAAATCCACATAAAAATAAATATTTTCTTATCATATAAATCAATAATTAATTATTCACAAATAATATTACAGAATCATAATTATGATAACCAGGTCGTTCCCAAGAAACATGGGGCTTTACGATAAAGATTTCTCCTTACTGGCGCGCAATTAGGTGACCAAATCCCTTTTCTAAACAGGACATCCTTAGACATTGTCAATAATCCTATCTAATAATATTATTCAAATAATATGAATTATTGATCTGATAATGGGAAATACTGTGCAGTGACAATTATTGAAACAACGATAATATAAAATATCAACGTATCAATTATTGAATCAATAAAATAAAATATTGAACAGTAATTACTGTAATAATTACTGAGTAGTGCCTTCTTACGTAAGAATCAATAATTCAAAAAATACTGTGCAATACCGGGTGTTACTGTGCAACCACGCGTATTACTATAATTTAACCACCGGGTATTCCAACAGTGTTAACGGTAACAACTACGCCGTTATTTGTAAAAACTCAAACTTGCCGTTTTTTCATCCGACCGTTTTAATGTTATGGGGCCAAAAATGGTTGCGCCGTCGTACGAATATTCCCCGACAGTAAGAATATTCCACGACCAAACGAATATTCCCCGACAACACAGAATATTTTATAACCACTTGCTTATTTTGCAAAATTTGCATATTTCACTCATAACCAAAGTATTATATCAAATTAACACCTTATTATTCGTAATAATAATTAGAGGAAATTTAATTTTTTTATTAATAAAAAGTTGGGGTCTTACATTTGCTATACACCTTGATATCATCAAAAATAAACTATAACAAATTTACCAATGAATGGACGCAAAACATGATTCACTAAACACATGAAAGTATTAGGAGTATTAGTTAAACCAAAAGGTAACATTAACCACTCATATAAATCATATTTAGTTTTAAAAGTAGTTTTTCATTCATCGCCCTCTTTCATTCGAATTTGATGATACCCACTTTTTAATTAATTTTTTGAAAACACACATGATCCATGCAATTAATCTAACATATCCTCTAAGCGGGGAATAGGATGTCGATACTTTACTGTAATATTATTTATCGTTCGACAATCAATGCACATGCGTCATTTCCCATCCTTCTTAGGTACTAAAATAACCGGAACTACACATGGACTCATGCTTCCTCTCATGAACCTTTTCTCCATTATTTCACAAACATGTTTTTGCAACTCTTTCGTTTTCTCAGTATTGCTCGGATAAGCGGGTTGGTTAGGAATGATAACATCGGGTACGAAGTTAATTTGATGCTCTATTCCACGACTAGGTGGTAAACCTTATGGAAGCTTCTCGAGAAATACATCGGCATAATTTTGCGAAAGAGATAAAACAACACTAGGCAACAAAGAGTTAAGTTAGTTAGTATTTAAAAATGTCTCCTTTTACCGAAGTATAATCATCGGCTATTTAGACATGTAAGCCCTCCTCACATCACTATTTTTTGCATAAATATTTGTTTTTCTCTATTTTTCTCTCTTTTTCTCTCTTTCTTTATTTCTCTTATTTTTCCCCTCATTTTTTTTCTTCACTCT
Source organism: Panax japonicus (assembly GCA_020205505.1). Taxonomy (NCBI): domain Eukaryota; kingdom Viridiplantae; phylum Streptophyta; class Magnoliopsida; order Apiales; family Araliaceae; genus Panax; species Panax japonicus. The sequence goes on along the minus strand of CM035097.1, from coordinate 53,750,631 downwards.
TTTTTCTATGTACATGATCTTTTTGTAAATGTAATTGATCTCCATGCACTTGTTTCGGTGACATAGGACATAAAGTAACTTTCCACTGATTGTACACAAATGAATACTCGTTTGTAAAGCCATTATGTTTCACACGCCTGTCAAATTGTCATGACCTTCCAAGTAACAAATGGCTCGCCTGCATTCGAACCACATCGCACAATATTCATCCACATATCTCCCAATGGTAAACTAAACTAATACATGGTTAGGCACTTTTACATCACCATTGTTGTTGAGACATTGCAAACTTTACAAATGATGATGTTTGGCTGTGGACAGTCCTAATTTTTTCACCATAGTAGTACTCGCCACATTGGTGCAACTTCCACCATCAATTACCACACAATAAATCTTCTCATGAACAAGACACCTCGTGTGAAATATATTCTCTCATTGCTCCATGTTTTCCTCCTTCACTTGAGTGTTAAGAGCTCTATTTGTAAACATCATTTCACCATGGATATCGATTTTCCTCTCATCTACCTACTCCAAAGGTGGCATAAAATCAGCACCGCTAACATCATTCTCGGTCTCCACCTCACCATTGTCAAGTAATATCATAATCCATTGATTCAGACACTAATTTAAAATATGGCCTACATTGACATTTAAAGCATCTAATATCACAATTTCGACTAAAAGAAGAAGGTTAAGTTTTACCTTACATTTCTCGGTTAGTCGTTTCTTGTTTTGGCTCTACTTTTGGTTTGTTCACAGTTGGTTTCTCCTTTCCCTTCACAACATTAGGCTTCCAAGATGAACCCGTAGTGGAAATTGATCGTTGGCCACCTCTCCTTTTGATTTACTTCTCTATGTTGATGTTCATATGCACCCTATCTTCTAACTCCACATAATGTTGTCACTCCACCAAATCAGCAATATCCCAATTTAACCCTGTTGAAAATATGGCCATTGTCGCCTCACTATGCTCGACTATGTTGACCCTTGTCATCAATATCTCCATCTTCTTGAAATAGTCCTCCACGCTCCGACTACCTTGCTTCAAACTCTGAAAATTCTGGAATAAGTCTCGGTGCTAGTGGCTAGGCACGAACCGCTTCTTCATCACAGTTTTCATCTCCTCCCAAGTTTCAATCGGAGCCTCTCCACATCTCCTCCGGTTGGTCATCAGTTGATCCCACCAAGTGACGGTATATTCAGAAAGTTTTGTGACTTCAAGTTTGACTCTCTTAAGATCTGAGTAGTTGTGACAGTCAAACACCCTCTCTATCTTCTTTTCCCACTCCAAATATGTGTAAGGATCACTCCTCCCTTGGAAAGATAGAATTTTCCTTTTAATATTATCCAAGTTGTTGTCCTCTCAATTTTGACCTCCTCTATTTCTGACTTCATGTCTCCGACGGATGAAGTCGAATTCACGTTCCTCTTCTTCGCTAAATTGACCATCATAGTAAGATGTTTCCTCCATTATAGCTCCTCTTTGTTGCGTTCTCTCTTGTTGACGTGACCCATGAGGATGTTGAAAGTGATTCCCTTGGGACAAACTAATCTGGTCCAAACGTGTCCAACTTCCTAGTAAATTCCTTCATCATGACTTCCATAACAAACTGTGTATCAAGCTTTGCCTTTATATTTTGAGCTAGACATAATTTGTTCCAAAACAAGGGATAGTAGAAAATAATTTCTTCACCACTCTCTTACGCGTTTCTCAACTTTATAGGCTATCATCAAATATTTATAGACTAATTTGGTAGTTGACAATAGCTTTATAGCCTAAATGTGCCACATTCTTAAGCCAAAATGCAACAACTTTAGAAATAAAATTTTAATCAGACTATGGAATAGACTGAACTGGGAATAGAATGAACATTCCTTCGAGAATGACTTAAAATATGTTTGGTTAGCTATTTAGAATGACCATTTCATTCCTTTAGTTTTTCACTTCCCAATTATAATGTTATTTTTCATTCCCTTCTTAATAGCTAAGTTTATTTCATTCCGTGCTAAGCCTCACTCAATCGAGACTAACCATCGATTGATCGATCACCTTCAATAGCTTCGGTCTCTTCTCATGGCATCCATTACAATTGTACTTGATCAAATCTGATTTTGTGATTTCTTCACTTCAGTTTACTTATTTGTGATTTCTTCACTTTGTTCATCCATTTGTACTTGATCAAATCTGATTTTGGTTATATTTGGTGATTTTTGTGCTCAATCAATTTTGATTTTGGTTATATATGCACCACATGTTTGATGTATTGATGCTATAAAGATTAGAATAGGGAAAACACAAAACAATGACATTTCATAGATTTCTTTTGCTTTTTCCCTTATAAAGCCATTATAAGACTGGAGCCGTTGAAAGGGGCTTTTGCTGTTTCTGGAGTTGAAGTTGGGTTCATATATTTTGCTTGGAAAGTTGGTTAATATTGTTGGTACTATACCTTGCATGCCCAAAGTGGTTTGATCAAATTGATTGTACTGTTGAAAGAGTTGAACCATTTTGTCATAATTCAAGGAATGGTGGTTTCCGGGCAACTTGGTTCTGGATGTACAATTGGAACAGATCAGTCTCAGTTGAAGTTGTTGGCCTGGCATGGCATGGCATGGCATTGAATTATTTAATTTTATTCAATTGTCATTCTCCTCTCTTTTCTCAACTAGACTTTAATTTCTTGAAGCCTATAATTACGGCTCCAGTCTTATTATGGTTTGTGGCTGAAAGAAAACAATGACATTTCATAGATTTCTTTTTGTTTTTTCCCTTATAAAGCTAAAATCTTGTTTTTCTTTTTAAGCTAGTGAATTAATATATTCTGCAAATTTAAATATTTTTCCCGGGTAGTTGTTGATTTTTCTTGCTAATTTCAGAATGAGTTCACATGCTTTTAACTATTATATTTTATTTCAAATTTTGACATAATTTGTCATATTGTTTGCCTCTTTTTAAAGGGAAAAAAGAAGATGAATCTAGCCAATTCTCTAGTTTTAGAGGAACTTAAAATAATATGGGACAAACTTAAATAACCATTGTGCATGAGTAGGAAACCGATTGTATACATGAGAAAACTAGGAACAGTTGCAATTGAATGTACTGTTGTGCCTTTATTAGGAGTTGTGGTGAGGTAGTATAACCCATATATCTTTCATTCTACTAGCTGCCAAGATGCTCATTTGTGTGAGTTTACTAATGGAAAGTAGGTTATAGTGAAATATAGGAAGTGTAAAGTCATATTAGTATTTAGCTTGACTGAACCAGACTTTTAAGCTGAAATATATACATACTCCAGTAGGAAGGGGAATGCATTAAATGAATCCAAACCTCATATTGAATGAATAATAATTGGTTGGATGGGATGGAATGGAATGGAACACCCACTGCTGAAATTTCCTGATTCCAGTTTATATCAACCTATATTGTTTGATGTTAGCAAAAAGCACTTTAGCATATGTGAATGTTCCATGTCTCATTACACTTGTGGTGCCTCCATTCCTTTTCTGCTTCAACTTTGGATCTGTTCAGTCATCTTTCTTGGAATCAAGTTTTTTTATTATTATATTAACTAGTGCCAAGTTCAAACATTTAGTTTCAATTTCTTGAAAAGATGCAATTTGGTGCAACTATTATGTTTAAGCAAGCTCTAATTGCATACATTTGCATATGCTTTTCTTTGCAGTACATGTTTTGCAAAATTGTCATCCTTAAACCCTATAATATTTATACATTTGCATATGCTTTTCTTTGCAGTACATGTTTTGTATTTTGGGACAAAAGCATTCAAAACTGTCATTGCAGGTATGAACCAAGTGAAGTCTAAGTATAATTGTCCTAGATATATTTTTAACTTTTTAATAATCGTACTTTGTGATTTTATTTTATTATCCTTTTTAAAAATTGTTATTATATTATGTTCAGGATTTTAAATTTGAATAATTATTGGTAGTGATTGTTTTTAAAATATTTATGCATTATGTATTCCTAGTACTTGATGAATAAATAAGAGGGTGAGTATCGTATCTTGAATCTCTTGTACTTTGATGAATAATAAACTATGCTATATATTTAGTAATAGCTATATACAAATTTGTTTCATAGACTGGTTATGAAATGAGTTTATTTTTTTTATTTATTAGTTATGGAGCCAAGTAGTCAAGATTCTGAGAGAAGTGCCGGAAAGAATAAGAGAAAGTGGAGAAAAATGTATAAAAATATATCTAAAACAAATATTGAGCCAGTATTCAAGATTCTAGTGAAAATGTTTTTTAGATCTATTTAATTTATTTTTTTATTTATTTTATAAATTTGTAGTATATAAAAACCGAAAAAGATTATTTTATATTTAATTCATGTAAACTAAACCCATAAAGTAGAATGTAAATTTTATTTATGATAGAATGAATTAATTCATTGCTATTCCCATTCCATTTATGAAGTCATTCTATTCTGAAGTCACCTTTTTGACCATCTAATCATTCACCCCATTGTTTCCATTTAAATATTCTAAGTGGTGGTTAAGACATATTTTATAACATATACTCATACTTCGGCTATAGAATTTTCTGCATTTGTAGGGATGTGAATCATTCTTTTCTCATTTAATTGTGATATGATGTGAATCATTCCTTAAATTTTGTGGCATATGTTACATGGCTCTTTTAATATAAAATTAAAACTTTCTTGACTTTTTTTAAGTCTTATTTTTGAAAAATATAATATAATCTCAATTAAGTGTATTATTAACAAAATCTTATGACATGTCTTTCAATAGTCTCTCTTTAATTAAAATATAGTACAAGTTATTTTGATTTTTTTTCTTAGGAAGTTTCAGTTTAATTGACATATTTTTAAATTTAAAAATTTTAAATTTAAGTTAATACAACTATGAATGTTGAAAATTATATATAAAAAACTATTCATTACAAAATTTGTTGTTATTAAAATATGAATGAATTATATCAATTTTTGAATTTAAATTCATCTCAATTAGTTGACTTTAAAAGGTCTGACTTTTAGCTTAAAAGAGTGGGAGTATATGATATTTTGTGAAGAGAAAATTATTTTATTTCTTATTGCCTGTAAATTGAGAAGAGAAAAAAATAGAAAAAGAATGTTAATTTTTTTTATGTTATAGCATAAAATTAAAAATAAGTAAAAGAGTAGAAAGTTGGAGAGTAAAGTTAGAATTAGATAAAATTATATTATAAAGAGTTTTTTTTAAATATATTTAGTTTTTATTTTTATTTTTTAATAAACAGTCAAAACGACTGAAATATATTGAAACTGTAAACTGTTACCAATGAGGAAAAAAATACAAAACAAAGAATTGAAAAAGTAATCTTTCAAACAAAATAACAGATAATCAAGAAAAGGGCCAATCGTAACAACTAGTGGACACCATATATACTTCTGAAAAATAATTATATTTCAAAAGTAATAACAGAATACGATCTAAATAATTCTTCAATATGAGTGAAGGAAGAACCGGTCGTTAGGATAACACCACTGACCACACCTAAATTTGAACAATCTACGTACCATAAAATCCTCACGAACGAACAAAATAATCTCCCAAATGGAGAAAGCAAAGTTTCCTAAGAGATGATACTAAAATTCTCTCATAAAAGAGAAGAAATTAGTCATATCATTAAAAAAAATGGCTTAAATATGAATTAGTATCCTAAACTATAGGCCATATTCCACTTTGATGATCAACTTTTTAATTTTGTCAATTAGATGATTGAACTATCATTTTTTTTTTAATTTTTTCAATTGAGGCTGCCACGTCAGAAATTGCTGATGTGGCTATCTTAGTGGGACACATCTCAGCTGATCTGTATAAAAAAATAGTTTCTTAAATTGTGATAAAACATATTGGCTATATCGAAGGGTAAAATGGTCTCACCCTATTCACTTAATACATCAAAACTAATTAAAACTTCCAAACAATCAGAAATTGATCAAATCAATCAAAACAACAAAATCTAAAACCATTAAAAATCAATCAAAAACACCTCTCAGCCAAACATTAAAGATCAAGATCTGCATCCAAAAATCATTAAATCAATCATACAATACAAAAAAAATTCTTCCATCTCATGTTCTTCGTACCACTTCGAATGAACTTATAATTTATCAAAAAATTTTGAATGGACTTATAATTTATCAAATATAAAAAATTCCAACTGCATAAAGAAAAATCAAACATTTGTAACTAATTTATCACTAATAAAAAACTTAAAAAGCAAACAAATTTATAACTAAAACTCTAGAACTAAGAACATGCAGTAAAGTAATTGTTCGTGAAGGGAGACGGGGGAACCGCAATAATGAGCCAGAGATCGAGCGAAGCTTGTTCGATTTTGAAGATGTCCAGAATATCAGTACCATCTCTGGGAAGCTGATCGAGAACAACTCTGACCTCCTCCTCGGAGTTTTGTACCGGAATATAAACACAAGCCATTCGATTTCCGGCAAGCAATGCCTTTTTCGATTTGCCGATCGAACTTACAACGGAATTAAACCCTATGTGTAATTGGGTTAAACCTTCCAGATCCATATCACCTTCTTAAACCTCCAGATCTGTACAACCATCATTGTCCGTATAAAGGAGCAAGGAATAATCAGCTTCAATTTTTTCCTCTCCTTTTCAAAATCGGCTATTGAAGAACTACTTTTTTCGGCAAAAGAATCCACCTCAACCCCCTCCATTATCAACCCTTATAAGCTCATCAACATTGTTCAAAACCCAGATGGCTCACTAAATCGACACGAATTGTTCCCGTCCGTTCCACCAAACCTCGAACCCAGTCAACGGACCGATTCCAACTCACCCCTTTCTGTCTCCAAAGACGTTCCTCTCAATCCCACCAACAAAACATTCATTCGCCTCTTTCGCCCCCCTTTTCTCTCTTCTCCAACCACAAAAATCCCCATCATCGATTCATACTATTCAGAGCTTGGCTACTTTTTTCAACAGTGACTATGGAACTCACGACATATTGTTTGATTTGGATTCCCACTAACTGATGCTTTTTTATTTATAAATTGGTTTAATTAAGTACTTGAAAATTTTGCCTTTTCATATATAATAATTGTGTAATCAAATATTAAAATACTCTTTTTTAATTACACGTCAGCTAAACAATGGCTTACTCAAAGAACCATGTCAGCAATTTCTGACGTGACAGCCTCAATTTAAAAAATTGAAAAAATTGATAGTTTAATCATCTAATTGACAAAATTAAAACTTTGATCACCGAAATAGAATATGGCTTATAGTTCAGGATAATAATTCATATTTAAGCCAAAAAAAATAAGTCTTGCAAAATGAAAAAAATAAACTCTATAAGAAGGATAAATTATTATATCACAAGAAGCGTGGTCCAGAGGAGGGTCTCTCCAAAACTATTCTCTTTAAGAGACAAACTCTCTTTTTAGGATGTGTGAGTATATATGTCTCAGCACTACCAAAATAAATTTACAATAAATTAGCTAACATAGAAAAATATTAGTGATGGATTTTAAGGATTCTCATGAATGCTAAATTAAAAAAGGTGCCCTATTTTTATTTATTTATTATTATTGAAACAATTTATAGTTTAAATCTATATTTATTAGTGGATTAAAAGAATCATTTCCTTCTAGAGAAGGAATTGAATTGAAGCTATCAAATCATTGTGTGGCCTAAAGAGAAATAGAGAGAGAGAGAGTCTAAATTCAGAAAGAGAGAGAGTCTAAATTCAGAAAGAGAGAGAGAGTCTAAATTGAAGCTATCAAAACATTGTTTGGCCAGTAGAGCATGGATGATTCGTGGATGTGATACTAATGAATATACTTAGCCCATAGTGTGTGGATAATTCAGTGATGTAGATTATTTATTGAGATGTGATACAACGATAAAATAATGATGATGAACTTTTAAATCATAGAAGATAGTAGATATCATGCTCTACTTGACTCTTCTAATGGATTGTTTGTTCCGCTGCAGTTAAACTTATTATTTATTGTATTCTATTAATTTAACACTGTTGAAGACTAACGATAATTTATTCTGCATTATCTTAGTCATAATAATTTTTACTGGGCTAATTGAGCTCACCATTTACTTTCATTGTTCTCTTCAGGAAATGATAACGTAGCTGGGACTAGTCGGAGAATGGACTGACGGTTCGAGATGGTGACTGTAGTAGTCCTCACTATTTTATAAAATAGTGTGATAATAATTGTAATGAGGACTCCATATGTGTTTGAATATTGTCTACGGGATAATATTCGTGTTAAAACTCTCAGCTAGGTTTTTGTCGTATTGTATAAAGAAGTTTGTATTTAAATTTTGTACCATGTATTTGAAGACTCATGATGGATTGTGTTAGTTCCCAGAGGGCACAATAGATCTAGAAGGGGGGTTGAATAGATCTTTTTTATTTTAAATACTTTTATGGTTAATGTTGTATTGTTCATATTTAAGTATATGACAAACATAAGAATCTTTTCAAGCACAGCAGAATAAGTAAAAGATTCTCCTTCATTGATATATTCATAATCATACATACATTATTCGTTGGGTTAGTTTAGTTGTAAACAGTTAGAACATACATAGCAGTTATAGACATAATATAAATGACTTAATGTAAAAGACACGAGGGGTTTTAAGTGGTTCAGAGACTCAAGCTCCTAATCCACTCTTCTGCTTTCAACTAGCAGAATTTTCACTAAGGAAGGACAGCACCCTGGATCTCTACGATTCCTTCAAGGCCAGCAGCCTTGGGACTTCAGTTCATTAAGAACTCTTCAAGGCCAGCAGCCTTGGAACTCCTTTAATTCCCTAGGAACTCTTCAAGCCCAGCAGGCTTGGAACTTCATTTAGTCCCTTTGGACAAAAACCCTTTGGCCCTGCTTTGTTTAGTCCCTCCGGACAAGGACCCTCTTGGCCCTGTTTCGTTTAGTCCCTCTGGAAAAGGACCCCTCTTGGCCCTGGCTTCGTTGAGTTGTTTGTTTGTTGTTGTTGGAGTCGGTGCTGAGTTGCTAAGATGTCTTCCTGCTCTGAACATCTTCTATCTTTAGCAGCTTGACTTGATCATCCTTGAAGAGCAGTTAAGTGTTGCATGATGCTCAGCTTCTTAGGTTGCTCAACTACTCTGGATGACCCCTTGATGAACTTCTTTGAAGATCATTCTCCTTAGTACTTGATGGCTGCACATGAGAGACTTTTAAGATGACTGTAAGCTCTTCTGTTAGGTACTTAGAAGCTTTCTTATGTTTGCTACCAATATGACTTTTGTGATCTCCCTTCTTGCTACTTGATGCCTTCTCATGATGGACTTGCTAAGATGAATGTAGGCTCTTCTCTATTGTACTTAGAGTCTTCCCATGATGGACATCCAGATGGCATGATGCTCTTCTTTCTCTCGGTAGTTCAAAACACTCTTCATGTAGTAGAACTCTCACTTCTACATAGTAGAACTCACACTTCTACTTCTTTCTTGATCTGACTTCTGAGTGTTCTTGGTGGATCGTAGAGTGAGCCTTCGGACTCACTATCTCACATTATTTATATCAGTCCACCTTTTCTCCAAACTCGACAACTCCAGCAACCTTTTATCTTTGAAGTTCTTTCCCATTTATACTTCTTCCAAATCCTTCCGTTGGAAAGTAACCGTTGAAGGCTATTTAAATATCTTCACAGATCTCAAGTTGCTTGAGGTAGACTATTTGATGTGACTTGTCATATTTTTTCTGACGTTGTAGTCTACTGTTTCACCTACCCTGTCAAATGTATAACTTTAATGTCTTGGGCAGGTCGAAGACTTTATCACCTCTTTCTGATTCCTCGATCAGAGGTTGTCCTATTGCATCGATGCTCTCAATAGGCACTTGTCCGAATATTACCCTTCAGATTGAACATTTGCCAATGCTTCAGTCTTCAGTTATTCGGAATCTATGATTCTGATGCACGTCTTCAAGGACCTGATCGTGGTGTCTTGTTGAGTGTTGTTCGTTAACTAGTAGAGCTAACAGTACGATCCTGAAGAGTGTTGCTTGGATCTTCACTGAAGAACACATCTTCACTGTATTGTGCAGTGCTTCAAAAATTCTGTTTGCTTCGACTGTTCTCAGATACTGATGGCCTAATTCCTTGCTCTGGTCCCCTTCTGAATATCAAGACACTTCAGATTTGTGGCGCGTCCAGTTTGTTTTCTCCTGGTGATCCTCCGCTCAATTATCATCAATGAACTGACCCTGCACTTAATCACTTTAGTCTTGCTCTTTAGAAGCTGACCATTATCTCGGTTCACCTTCCATCAGTTCTTTCTTTGTCTGACAAACACTACGATCATGGTTGCTTCAAAGATCGTTGTCTTCTGTTCTCTTAACAGCAACTGCATTAGCTAACTTTTCCTTAGTCAACTGTTGAAGTCTTCTTTGAATCATCTTATGGAAGACTTCATCACAAATGACCTTTTAACTCTATCTTGATGCTGATTGGATTAGTGCTTAGTTCTTCTGCTAGCCTACATGCCATTCTTTGAGTGATCTCTGGTTCTCTTACTGTGGATTACATCTTTGCAGTGCCAACCATAGGCTTCATATCTTTGGATACTTTGGGAGTGCTTATTCATTGAGAACCGTATCTGCTCTACGATTCTGACTTAGCATTGTGAGCACTTCTTTTGGAGTCATAGTTCTGCACTCTACGATTCAGCTTCGGTTGTGCAGACACTACGATCCCGAGATCAAATATTAACACTCTACGATTTCTGCTTTGTGCCTGTTGTCTTCATCTGATCTTGCTCGACTATGATCTCTGCATATAATCAATAGACTCTACGAACTCAAAGTGTGATCTACGATCCTTGACTTGGCTTCGGCATCAGTGGACTCTACGACTCTGAGTGTAGTCTACGTTTCTGTCTTGCTTCGGCAGATGACCGGTCAGCTCGTAGGCAGGCTGTCTCTACGATTCTGAACATGACTTCCTCAGCACACTACGATCCTGAGGAAGCTCTTCTCGATACACTATGTTTCTTCTTCGCTTCCCCTGGCAGTCTACGAACTCCGAGATCTACTATCTTGCATACTCCTATTCTGCCTCGATAGCTCCCGAGTTAACCTTGACTCTCCTGAAAGATTACGACTTCTGGTGCAGTGCTCGACGATCAGACTAGCCTATCTATTACATCATAAGATCAACCTAACAAGCTTGATCTTTCTATATTTATAGTCCTTTTACATCATTTCTTTTTAAGGACTTTACAAAGCTGTTTTGCTTTATGTAGGATCAACCTAACATATTTGATCAATTCATTCTAAGTCCTTGTACATATATTTCTATTGTCTAACACAGGACTTTACAGTTTTTCTTAATGCAAGCATACTTGCATATTATTCATTCATATATATATATATATATATATATATCATAATCAAATCATATATAAATTGGAATAGCATTCACATGCTTATTCCTGACAGATTGTGTATACCTATTTTGGGGGCGTCACAAACAAAACCCTTCAATTGGCAACAAAATTATGAAATTCACATAATTTTGGAAGATTTATATTTTACATTAACTTAATCAATTAAGGGTTATAATTTATTAACTAGGGTTTAAATCAGGATTTAAGGTTTATTAATCAGAATTTAGAGTTTATTAAAAGGAGTTAATAAACTCTAATTAATAAACCATAAATTAAATATTGGTTTATAAATGTTAAACCTTGTTAGTAAACTCTACACCCTAATTAGTAAAGTCAAACATTTATTCTGATATTAGATTGAGATTAGTAAAAATATTCGTTTAGACTGTTTAACTTGGGATTATAATGGTCCAAATTCTTTATTTAGTTCGTCCGCTAGTATTAGTAGCGGACGCCGAGTCTTCTCTTTTATTTTTAGTAATTGATTATTGAAACGGACGCTCTAAATACTATTTATCTATTTTTAAACTATAACAAATACATACTATAAATAATTTTTTATATATATTTCATGCATGTTCATGGATTTCTTGGTGCATGCAGTGAAATGGAGTTTAATTTCTTAAAGTTGCCTTCTAAGGGAGAGGAGATCGGTTTAGTTTTGAAGGGTCAACTGATTGCTTGTCATAACACAATTAAAGTAGCATTTTTTATTTATTATTTTTGCAAATGAAATATGATATATTGAGAAAAGATTTTAGAACATGTATAGAGGAATCACGTTAACTTGTCATTTATAGGAAGTGACACGCAATTTTATATTTGTATTTTCAAGTATAACACTATTTTTCGATACGATAGTATTGTATGCGTTTTAAATTATAAAATTATTAAAAAATATTAAAAATAAATTTAATTCATTTTCAAATATAAAATGGGAAAAGGTTCAAAAATGCCCCTGACTTTTACCGTGATGTTTACCGATCACCCTATACTTTTTTTTTCCAAAAGTAACCTTAACATTACACTTTTTGGGTCACCCGTGCCCCTGCCGCTAACAGAAGATAAACGTGGTTAAAATTGGCTGACGTGGCAGAAACATGGAGGCTTAAAGGGAGAAGGTTCAAAAATATCCCTGACACATGTAAATATGTCATTTAATCAAAACAAAAAATACTAAAATTCAAAATAAAAAAAGCATAACATATTTACATCATTTAATCAAAATACTAAAATTCAAATTATTTTGTTAACTAATCAAAACAACTTATTAAATAAAACAAGTTGTATAACATATTTACATCATTTAATCAAAATATTAAAATTCAAAACATAACATATTTACATCAAATACTAATTTAAAAAAAATTGATGTTAAAAATTGATAACGTATTTTGATAACGTTAAAAATCAATTATATATTAAAGTAAAAAATGGATAACGTTATTTAGTAATATTCAAAATTAGTATTTTTAATTAGTATTTGATGTAAATATGTTATGTTTTGAATTTTAGTATTTTGATTAAATGATGTAAATATGTTATACAACTTATTTTATTTAATTAATTATTTTGATTAGTTAACAAAATAATTTGAATTTTAGTATTTTGATTAAATGATGTAAATATGTTATGCTTTTTTTATTTTGAATTTTAATATTTTTTGTTTTGATTAAATGACATATTTACATGTGTCAGGGGCATTTTTGAATCTCCTCCCTTTCAGCCTCCATGTGTCTGTCACGTCAGCCAATTTTAACCCCGTTTGTCTTTCGTTAACAGCAGGGGCACGGGTGACCCAAAAAGTGTAACGTTAAGGACACTTTTGGACAAAAAAAGTATAGGGTGCTCGGTAGACATCGCGGTAAACGTCAGTGATATTTTTGAACCTTCTCCTAATATAAAATTATCGAGACGATTCATAATTTCAATGAATAATATTTTGTAAATATTTTACAATATTTATTATTATATTGATTAAAAAAATCATCAATTTAAATTTAAAAATATCTTAATTAAGTTACCTCCAAATAAAAATTAAAATAATTTTATATTTTAGAACAGACACATTGTGACGCCCCAAAATAGGTATACAACACTCATTCTGAGTCGCCAAATACATGGTACAGAAAGCAAACTACAACTTCAATAATACAATTGTCGTGCAAAATACGACAACACATACTGTGAGTTTAAATACAAATATTATCTTCTAGACAATATCCATACTAAAATAAGTCCTCATTACAATTATTTAAACACTATTTTACAGAAATAGTGAGGACTGCTAAAATATCTTTCTAGTACCATCACTTCATACCCCGACTAGATCATGTTATGTTCTCACCTCCTAAGAAGAAAAATGGAACAAAAAGGAAAAGGGTGAGCTCAACTAGCCCAGTAAAGAATATTATGACTAAGATAATATACAACAATTTATCATTAGTCTTCAACAGGGAAAAATCTGAGAAAATATAATAGACAACAAGTTTTAGATCAACAACTGCAGCGGAAACAACAATCTATTAGAAGAGTCAAGTAGAGAATGAGTTCTACTATCTTCTAAGATTTAAAAGTCCATCATCAATATTTTATCCATATAACAATAATCAATATACATCTTTAATCAAATATTCATCTTTGCACTACAGGGCAAAGATATTCATTTGTATCACCAGTTGGTCATGTTCATCTTTGCACTACGGGCCAAAGATATTCATCAGTTAATCATTCATCTTTGCACTACAGGCCAAAGATATTCAGTAATATAATCATTTAGGACTAAGGATAATGAAAAATATTTTAAAGAAAACGAATCCAGTGAGACAGAAGGATAAATAGTAGGGATTCGTATAACAGTTTATCCAAGATCAATAATACTTCATAAATACCGATTTTAAAGCAGAATTCAAAAATAAAGATCAAAACATGGATACAATTAAAGATAGTAACCATATTAGACATTTTGGATAAAAAGTAGAAAATTTTATTTTTCGGTGAATAATGTCGTATTCGTGAATAGTGTCGTATACGTGAATAGTAATTCCGACACAAAAAGTTCCAAATTTGATAAAAAAAAAAAGTTCATACCAATATTTTGGCATAATGATATTAAAAAAAATTTCATTTTAAGAAGAAAATAACATCCTTTACCTTAAAATAACCGTACTTTTGACTGAATTTCGGATATAGTGCTGACAAAAATTTGCACTGAATAACAACTCTCAAAGTATCAAAATACTTACTAAAATACGCTCGACAATATAAAGAGAAAGAAAACTTGTTTCTGGTGTGATTTTCAATTCTAACCTAAGCGTCTATTTATAGGAAAATGCTAGAACGTCATAGAAGACTAAAATAATAAAATATATTATTACTTAACCAATTCTCTACGCATGCTAATCAAGAATCAAGACCAGCCCCTCAATGCTGAAAATTTCAGCAGCCTATGTGTTGTCAAACATGAGTGGGTCTCACCCATAATTTAATAAAAATCATTTTATTTTTTGAAACTTCAGTAATTCATAATAAATAGCTCTTTTATCAGTAAAATTCTAAACTCACGCGTTTCCATAGGAAAATTAATTCTCTTCAACTTTGTAGAAGAAAGTTTTTCAAAATTCCAATAAAAAATACCTGAAATCCATAAACAGATGATTTTTAATACCTCTACACCGATAAAAAACTTATAAAACACCTCAGCATTAATTCCTTTATTTTTATCCATATAAAATAGATATATCCAACATTTATATCCATAAAAATAAATATTTCGTTATCATATGAATCAATAATTAATTATTCACAAATAATATTACAGAATCACATTTATGACAATCAAGCCGTTCCCAGGAAAGAGGGGGCTTTCCAATATGGATTTCTCCTTAATGGCGCGCAATTAGGTGACCAAACCTCTCCTTGACAGAACTTTCTAGACATTACCAATAATGTTATATAATAATATTATTCCAAATAATATGAATTATTGATCTGATAATGGAGATGATGTGTAGTGAAAATTATTGAGCAACAATAATATAAAATATCAACGCAGTAATTATTGAATCAATAAAATAAAATATTGAACAGTAATTACTATAACAATTATTGAGTAGTACCTTCTTACGTAAGAATCAATAATTTAACAATACTTTACAATACCGTGTGCTACTATGCAACCACGCGTATTACTGTATTTTAACTACCGGGTATTCCAACAGTGTTAACGGTAATAACTACGCCATTATTCAATTTTGTCGTTTTCTTCATCCGACTGTTATCCATTATGGGGCCCACAAATGGCTGCGCCGTCGTACGAATATTCTCCGACAGAAAGAATATTCCACGACAAAACGAATATACCCCGACAAATGAATATTTTATAACCACTTGCTTATTTTGAAAATTTTTGCACATTTCACCCATAACCAAAGTATTATATCAAATTAATACCTTATTATTCACAATAATAATTAGAGGAAATTTGATTTTATTCATTAATAAGATAGGGTCTTACAACCTCCCCTCCTTATAAAATTTCGTCCTCGAAATTGACGTATGTACCTGGTGTTTCGAAAAGATGAGAATACCTCGTCATTTCTTCAATAGCATGGTTTCTCCACAAAACCTTAACTTGTGGTATAACCTTCGTGCGTAGGAAATGCTCTTTCCTATCCAAGATCTTAACAGGTACCTCCTCGTACGTTAAATATTCGGCTATCTCGTCTGGTTCTAACTCAATAATGTGGTTCGGGTCTTTAACATATTTACGAAACATAAATATGTGAAAAACATTATGAACACGAGACATACTTGGAGGTAATGCGAGTCTATATGCCACATTTCCTATTCAGTCAAGAATCTCAAATGGACCAACAAATCGTGGATTGAGCTTTCCTCTCTTCCCAAATCTTGTAACTCCCTTCCATGGTGCAACACGTAACAATACATGATTCCCAATATTAAATTCCACGCCCTTCCGATGAAGATCCGCATAACTCTTTTGTCGATCATGTGCCGTTTGTATACGTTGTTGAATCGTTTGGATTTTCTCTGTAGTCATTCGTACCAACTCTGGTCCCAACAATATTGCTTCACCCACCTCGTCCCAGCATACTGGAGAACGACATTTTCTTCGATACAACGCTTCAAATGGAGCCACACCTATACTTGCCTGATAACTATTATTGTAGGAGAATTCCACCAATTGTAGGTATTTATTCCAACTCCCTTTAAAATCTAAGACACAAAGTCTTAATAGATCTTTAAGAGTTTAAATAGTCCTCTCTGAATGTCCGTCTGTTTGAGGATGGTATGCCGAACTGAATCGTAAATCCGTGCCCATAGCTTTCTACAAGCTAACCAAAAATCATGAAGTGAATCTTGGGTCACAATCTAAAACTATGGATACTGGCATGCCATGCAATCTTACAATCTCATTTACATACATATTAGCAAGACGTTCAAGGGAATAAGTCTCACATATAGGTAAGAAATGGGCAGACTTGGTTAATCTATCAACAATAACCCAAATCGCATCTATGCCTTGAGAAACCTTGGGAAGACCCGTAACGAAATCCATAGTAATGTATTCACACTTCCATTTCAGAATCTCAAGTGGTTGTAATAGACCCTTTGGCATTTGATGCTCCGCCTTTACACGTTGACAAGTTAAACACCTCGGGATAAACTCCGCGATCTCTCTTTTCATATTGCTCCACCAAAATGTATGTCGAAGATTATGATACATTTTGGTACTCCCAGGATGGATTGCAAATGGTGTGTTGTGTGCCTCCATCATTATTCTATGCTTCAAGTCAGAATCGTTAGGAACACAAAGTCTGGAGTTGACTCGAAGAATTCCTTCTTCATCGATTCTTGCTTCTGGAATAGCACCTTCTTGCACTTTCTTCTTCATACGCATCAGCTCCATGTCCATAGCTTGAGCAGCTTTAACTTTATCGATTAAAGTCGGTTCTACTCGTATGTTTGATATCATCATGTGGGTACTTGGAGCCTTCATCTCTATCTCCATCCTTTGCAAGTCATACAAAATGGACCTTTGTGTTAACAACATTGCACTAGTACCCGCATATGATCTTCTACTCAATGCGTTAGCTACCACATTTGCTTTTCCAGGATGATATTGGACGGTATGATCGTAATCTTTCAACAGCTCAAGCCAACGTCATTGTCGCATATTAAGTTCCTTTTGCGTGAAGAAATATTTGAGGCTTTTATGATCTGTATTGTAAGACCCCAACTTATTATAAATAAATTAAATTTTCCTCTATTCATTATTCTAAATTAATAAGGGTTAATATAATGCTTTGGTTATGGGTGAAATGTGCAAAGTTTACAAAATAAGAAAGTGGTTATGGAATATTATTTTTGTCGGAAATCTCCGTACGACGGCGCAGTCATTTGTGGGCCCCATAAAGAAAAATGGTTGGATAAAAGAAAACGACAAAGATTGAATTTTATAAATAACGGCGTAAATTGTTACCGTTAACACTGTTGGGTTACCTGGTGGTTAAAATACAGTAATATGCGTGGTTGCATAGTAACACACGGTATTGCACAGTATTGTTGAATTATTGATTCGTACATAAGAAGGCACTACTCAATAATTGTTACAGTAATTACTGTTCATTATTTTATTTTATTGATTCAATAATTGCTGCGTTGATATTTATATTATTATTATTTCAATAATTGTCACTGCACAGTATTTTTCATTATCAGATCAATAATTCATATTATTTGAATAATATTATCAGATAACATTATTGGCAATGTCTAGAAAGTTCTGTCTAAGGAGAGGTTTGGTCACCTAATTGTGCGCCAGTAAGGAGAAATCTTTATTAGAAAGCCCCCTCTATCCTGGGAACGGCCTAGTTGTCAGTATTATGATTCTGTAATATTATTTTTAAATAATTAATTATTGATTATTATGATAAAGAAAATATTAATTTTATGTGGATATAGATGGAGAAAATTTTTAATGTGACAATTGTTGAAAATTAATATTTTATCTTTTTCTAATAAAATAATTTATTTAAATATATTATTTTAATAATATATTAACGGTGATATTTTTATAATGAATGTGGGATATATGAGTATATGAGGAGGAAGAGTATTTTTGTGGCATTAAATGTTTAACACATGTTTTGTGTGTCGGTAGACATAATTCTTGACCGAAAATTAATTATAGACTGTAAAATCGCCCGTTTGTAAATTTCGGATTATTTTTGTTTGGAATTTGGAAATATTTTCTTCTATAAAGTTGTTGAGAATTAAAATTCCTATAAAAAATCGCGAGATTTGAATTTTCTTAAAAAAGGGCTATTTATTGTGAATTATTGAAGTTCCGGAGTTCCGAAATAATTGATTTTTGGAAGTTTTACTTATTATTTTCAAGAAAATGTTTTTCAAAGGTTAGTAAGCATCTTTAACATGTGCTTGGTGGCTGAAATCAGATTCCTTGGTGGTGGGCTTGAATATTTGGTAAATATTAATATTTTATTAATTTAGTCTCCTTTAGCGTTCTAGCTTTTTCCTATAAATAGAGGGCTAAGTTAGAATTGAAAATCACATCAAAAACAAATTTTTCTCTCTTTCTCTCTCTATATTATCGAGCATATTCTTGTGAGTATACTTTGAATGTTGCTATACGGTGCGAGTTTCTGTCAGCACTATACAGAAATTCAGTCAGAAATACGGTTATTTTGAGATATGGGATGTTGTTTCTTCTTAAATGATATTATCTTCTTCAATATCATTATGTCAAAATATTGTTCTGAATTTTTTATCAATTTGGAACTTTTTCATGCCGGAGTTACTATTCCTGAGTTACTATTCACGAAGCGTGATGATGTTTTTGAGAAATTTCTATCTTTTGGTGTCGGAGTTACTATTCACGTGTACGGAACTATTCACGTATACGGCACTATTCACGAATACGGCACTTTTCATCGAAAAATGAATTTTTTTTCTTTTTGTCCAAAATATCTATTTTGGCTAATATCTTTGATTGTATCCATGTTTTGATCGTTATTTGAGTTCTGCTTCAAAATCAGTTGTTATGAAGTATTATTGATCTTGGACAAACTGTTGTACGAATCCCTAATATTTGTCCTTCTATCTCACTGGATTCGTTCTTAAAAATATTTTTCATCATCCTCAGTCCTTAATGGTGATACTTGATGAATATCTATGGCCTGTAGTGCAATGATGAATGATTAAACTGATGAATCTCTTTGGTCCGTAGTGCAAAGATGAACAGGTGTTGAGATGAACATGACCAACTGGTGATACAAATGAATATCTTTGGCATGTAGTGCAAAGATGATTAAAGATGTATATTGATTGTTGTTACAGGGATGAAATATTGATGATGAACTTTTAAATCTTAGAAGACAATAGAATTCATTCTCTACGTGACTCTTCTAATGGATTGCTGTTTCCGCTGCATTTGTTGATCTAAAACTTGTTGTCTATTATATTTTATCAGATTTTTCCCTGTTGAAGACTAACGATAATTTGTTGTATATTATCTTAGTCATAATATTCTTTACTGGGCTAGTTGAGCTCACCCTTTCCTTTTTGTTCCATTTTTCTTCTCAGGAGGTGAGAACATAGCAGGATCGAGTCGGGGTATGGAGTGATGGTTCTAGGAAGATGTTTTAGCAGTCCTCACTATTTCTATAAAATAGTGTTTGAATAATTGTAATGAGGACTTATTTGCGTGTGGATATTGTCTAGAAGACAATATTTGTATTTAAACTTACAGTAGGTATTGTCGTATTTCACATGACATTTGTATTATTGAAGTTGTAGTTTGCTTTATGTACCATGTATTTGGTGACTCAGAATGGGTGTTGTATACCTATTTTGGGGGCGTCACAGTTGGTATCAAAGCTTTGGGATATGCTCTCTGGTGGAGATCGGGGAATAAAACTAGGAGGGGAGAGATGAGTAAATCCTTCGCTAGTGTATCCTACCTAAGCTTATTTGTTGGTCGATCATAATATAAGGATATTATGTGATACGTTAATTTGTTTAATTAACCCTTGTTTTATGGCAGTATTTAAGAATGGCTGCTGAGAACGTTAACAATGGAGTTTATGAGACAGTGGAATAACCTTTAGTAACAAACTAGGAGAACGTGCAACAGGAAGGCAATACTCCTCCTGTAAACAACGTTACCGAGCAAACGATGAATGATGGGATGTTTAGGAACATTTTGCAGTTCATTCAAAATTAGACGAGGGTGACTCGTGTGCAAAATACGGGTGGAAATGATGGCAACGTACGGTCTGTCACAGCTAAGCAGTTCAAGGAGTTGGGACCACCAGATTTCTATGGAAAGCCGGATCCGATCAAGGCAGAAACGTGGGTCAAGCAAATTACCAAGATATTCGATGTCTTGGGGTGCACGGAGGAACAGAAGGTTCCATTCGCCACATTTATGTTTCATGGTGAAGCAGATTACTGGTGGAAATCTGTGAAGCGTACCCAGCCAGCCGCACTCAACATGTCTTGGGAAAGATTTCAGAAACTTTTCAATGACAAGTACTTTCCTGAAAGTATTCGTCATATGAAAGATGTAGAGTTTATTAGAATTGAACAGAACAACATGACGGTGTCTCAATATGAGGCAAAGTTCGCAGAGTTATCCAAGTTTGCACCTCATTTGGTGGAGAATGAGGAACGTATGACGCGGATGTTTTTGAGAGGTCTAAAACCCGAGATTCGTCAATACCTTATATCTCATACATTTTCTCTGTATTCAGATGTTGTAAATAGGACTCAGTTATTAGAGCGAGATAGTGAGTATACTCAACCGAGGGACCACAACCAGGGTCATATCGGTGACAGCAGTCATCAGAACGATGATAACCAGCGAGGAGGAAAGAATACGGACAAAGGCGCTAACCACTCAGGTGGTAATCATGGACATGATAATAGGAGAGGTGAGTCAAGTGAAAATTTCAGAAAGAGGAGATTCAACAATGACGGGAGGACATCAGCACCAGCACCAGCACCAGCACCAACAACAAATTCTAGGGGAGGAGAACGACCGCCAGTTAGATGTTACAAATGCGGGAAGGAGGGACATATCAGCCCAAACTGTCCACAACAATCCAAGGTATGTTACAACTGTGGAAAGGAAGGCCACATCGCTCGAGATTGTACTATAGTGAAACCAAGTTCAGCGGGAGTGGTGATTCCAAGGGCTGTCCCGGATAAGTCAAAATCAGCGGTTCCTGGAAGAGCGTTTGTCGTGACTGGCCAAAACGTGAGGAACCCAAATGAGGTGATCACGGGTAAGCTAATCTTGAATTCTTGCGAAGTTTATACCTTACTAGATATCGGTTCTACCCATTCTTTTATCTCTCCTGCTTGTGCTCAACGTTTAAACTTGACTCCGGAGAAATTAGATTATGATTTATCTGTTGAAACTCCGTTGGGTGAAACCTTCGTTACATCTACAGTTTATAAATCTTGCATGATCCAAGTTGGCACTATTACATTACCTGTTGATCTTATCTCTTTAAAGATACTTGTTTTTGATGTGATTTTAGGAATTGATTGGTTAACCACTCATCATGCCAAAATTGATTATTTTCGTAAGGTTATTAGTTTTCATATTCCTAACCAACCTATCATACGAATTCAAACCACTAAACCACTAAAATTAGTCACTGTCATATCAAACCACAAAGCTATTTGTTTATTGAAAAATGAATGTCAAGCTTTCTTAGCCATGTTATGGACTTGAACAATAATACGTCATATTTGAATGATATTTTTGTTGTTAGTGAATTTCCTGACGTATTTCCTGAAGAATTTCTTGGCCTACTCCCAGAGCGTGATATTGAATTTGTAACGACTTTAAATCCGGTACAAAACCCATTTCTAAAATTTCATATCGAATGGCTCCTATTAAACTTCAGGAGTTAAAAACCCAACTATAGAAGTTGATACCCGAGCCTCTATCTTATGACTTCCTTTGTGGAATGCACCGAAGCCAAACTCTCCGTAGGGGACGCCATATTCGTGCGGTAGTAAACTGATAGGTGCTATTGTGATGTTCTATCCAAGATTGGGATATGAGTCACAGTTGAGAGCAACCTAAGTCAGTAATCAAAATACGTAGCTTTTTAGGCTTAGTTGGTTATTATCGAAGATTCGTGGAAAGATTTTCTCAAATCGCTACTCCATTAACTCAGCTGACTCGTAGAGATACAAAATCCGAATGAAGCGAGAAATGTGAGAAGAGCTTCGAAGAACTCAAGAGAAGACTCATTTCGGCCCATGTTCTGACCATACCATCCTAGAAAAGCGAATGTGGTAGCTAACGTGTTGAGTAGAAGATCGTATACGAGTACGAGTATGATATTGTCAAAGACTCATTTCGTATAACTTATAAATAATAGAGATGGAGATGAAAACTTTAGATACCCATGTGATGATGGCGAATATACGAATAGAACCGACTTTAATCGATAAAGTTAAAGCTACTCAAGCTACGGACCTGGGGCTGATGAGTATGAAGAAAAAAGTGCAAGAAGGAGTTATTCTGGAAGCAAGAATCGATGAAGAATGAATACTTCGATTCAACTCTCGACTTTGCGTTTCGAACGATTCTGACTTGAAGCATAGAATCATGATAGAGGCACACAACACCCCGTTTGCAATCCATCCTGGGAGTACCAAAATGTATCATGATATTCAACATACATTTTGGTGGAACAATATGAAGAGGGAGATCACGGAGTTTATCTCGAGGTGTTTAACTTGTTAACGAGTAAAGGTGGAGCATCCAAAGGGTCCATTGCAACCACTTGAGACTCCGGAATGAAAGTGGGAACACATTACAATGGATTTCATTACAAGTCTTCCCAAGGTTTCTCAAGACATAGATGCGATTTGGGTTATTATTGATAGATTAACCAAGTCTGCTCATTTCTTGTCGATACGAGAAACTTATTCCCTTGAACGTCTTGCTAGTATGTACGTAAATGAGAATATGCGATTGCATGGCATGCCAGTATCCATAGTTTCGAATCGTGACCCAAGATTCACTTCAAGATTTTGGGTTAGTTTGCAGAAAGCTATGGGCACAGATTTACGATTTAGTTCAGCATATCATCCTCAAACGAACGGACAATCAAAGAGGACTATTCAAACCCTTGAGGATCTATTAAGACTCTGTGTTTTAGATTTCAAAGAAAGTTGGGATAAGTACTTGCCGTTGGTGGAATTCTCCTACAACAACAGTTATCAAGCAAGTATAGGCATGGCTCCATTTGAGGCGTTGTATGGATGAAAGTGTTGTTCTCCATTATACTGGGACGAGGTGGGAGAAGCAACATTGTTGGGACCAGAATTAGTACGCATGACTACAGAAAAGATCCAAATGATTCGATAACGTATTCAAACTTCACAAGATCGACAAAAGAGTTATGTTAATCTTCATAAAAAGGACGTGGAGTTTAATATTGGAGATCATGTATTGTTACGTGTTGCTCCATGGAAGGGAGTTAAAAGATTTAGAAAGAGAGGAAAGCTCAATCCAAGATTTGTTGGTCCATTTGAGATTCTTGACCGAATAGGAAACGTAGCCTATAGACTCACGTTACCTCCAAGTATGTCTCGTGTTCACAATGTATTCCACATATCTATGCTTCGTAAATATGTGAAAGACCCGAACCACATTATTGCGTTAGAACCAGACGAGATAGCTGAAGATTTAACATACGAGGAGATACCTGTTGAGATTTTGGATAGGAAAGAGAATGTCTTATGCACGAAGGTTATACCACAAGTTAAGGTTTTGTGGAGAAACCATGCAATTGATGAAATGACATTGGAGTTGGAATCAGAAATGAAAGCGAGGTACCCTCACTAGTTCGAAACACCAGGTACGTACGTCAATTTCGAGGATAAAATTTTATAAGGATGGGAGGTTGTAAGACCCCAACTTATTATAAATAAATTAAATTTTCCTCTATTCATTATTCTAAATTAATAAGGGTTAATATAATGCTTTGGTTATGGGTGAAATGTGCAAAGTTTACAAAATAAGCAAGTGGTTATGGAATATTCTTTTTGTCGGGAATTTCCGTACGACGGCGCAGTCATTTGTGGGCCCCATAAAGAAAAATGGTTGGATAAAAGAAAATGACAAAGATTGAATTTTATAAATAACGGCGTTAATTGTTACCGTTAACACTGTTGGGTTACCTGGTGGTTAAAATACAGTAATATGCGTGGTTGCATAGTAACACACGGTATTGCACAGTATTGTTGAATTATTGATTCGTACATAAGAAGGCACTACTCAATAATTGTTACAGTAATTACTGTTCATTATTTTATTTTATTGATTCAATAATTGCTGCGTTGATATTTATATTATTATTATTTCAATAATTGTCACTGCACAGTATTTTTCATTATCAGATCAATAATTCATATCATTTGAATAATATTATCAGATAACATTATTGGCAATATCTAGAAAGTTCTGTCTAAGGAGAGGTTTGGTCACCTAATTGTGCGCCAGTAAGGAGAAATCTTTATTAGAAAGCCCCCTCTATCCTGGGAACGGCCTAGTTGTCAGTATTATGATTCTGTAATATTATTTTTAAATAATTAATTATTGATTATTATGATAAAGAAAATATTAATTTTATGTGGATATAGATGGAGAAAATTTTTAATGTGACAATTGTTGAAAATTAATATTTTATCTTTTTCTAATAAAATAATTTATTTAAATATATTATTTTAATAATATATTAACGGTGATATTTTTATAATGAATGTGGGATATATGAGTATATGAGGAGGAAGAGTATTTTTGTGGCATTAAATGTTTAACACATGTTTTGTGTGTCGGTAGACACAATTCTTGACCGAAAATTAATTATAGACTGTAAAATCGCCCGTTTGTAAATTTCGGATTATTTTTGTTTGGAATTTGGAAATATTTTCTTCTATAAAGTTGTTGAGAATTAAAATTCCTATAAAAAATCGCGAGATTTGAATTTTCTGAAAAAGGGCTATTTATTGTGAATTATTGAAGTTCCGGAGTTCCGAAATAATTGATTTTTGGAAGTTTCACTTATTATTTTCAAGAAAAACGTTTTTCAAAGGTTGGTGAGCATCTTTAACATGTGATTGGTGGCTGAAATCAGATTCCTTGGTGGTGGGCTTGAATATTTGGTAAATATTAATATTTTATTAATTTAGTTTCCTTTGGCGTTCTAGCATTTTCCTATAAATAGAGGGCTAAGTTAGAATTGAAAATCACACCAGAAATAAAGTTTTCTCTCTTTCTCTCTCTATATTATCGAGTATATTCTTGTGAGTATACTTTGAGTGTTGCTATACGGTGTGAGTTTCTGTCAGCACTATACCGAAATTCAGTCAGAAGTACGGTTATTTTGAGGTAAGGGATGTTGTTTCTTCGTAAATGATATTATCTTCTTCAATATCATTATGCCGAAATATTGTTCTGAATTTTTTTATCAATTTGGAACTTTTTCATATCAGAGTTACTATTCATGAGTTACTATTCACGAGTACTATTCACGAAGCGTGATGATGTTTTTGTGAAATTTCTATCTTTTGGTGTCGGAGTTACTATTCACGTGTACGGCACTATCCACGTATACGGCACTATTCACGAATACGACACTATTCATCAAAAAATGAAATTTCTTCTTTTTGTTCAAAATATCTATTTTGGCTACTATTTTTGATTGTATCCATGTTTTGATCGTTATTTTTGAGTTCTGCTTAAACATCAGTTGTTATAAAGTATTATTGATCTTAGACAAACTGTTGTACGAATCCCTAATATTTATCCTTCCATCTCACTGGATTCGTTCTTAAAAAGGTTTTTCATCATCCTCAGTCCTTAATGGTGATACTTGATGAATATCTTTGGCCTGTAGTGCAAAGATGAATGATTAAATTGTTGAATCTCTTTGGCCCGTAGTGCAAAGATGAACAGGTGTTGAGATGAACATGACCAACTGGTGATACAAATGAATATCTTTGGCATGTAGTGCAAAGATGATTAAAGATGTATATTGATTGTTGTTACAGGGATGAAATATTGATGATGGACTTTTAAATCTTAGAAGACAGTAGAATTCATTCTCTACGTGACTCTTCTAATGGATTGCTGTTTTCGCTGCTTTTGTTGATCTAACACTTGTTGTCTATTATATTTTATCAGATTTTCCCCTGTTGAAGACTAACGATAATTTTTTGTATATTATCTTAGTCATAATATGCTTATATTATATATTATATATTATGCAAACATGCTTCGCATGTTTATTAATATGACGCGTATTTTATATATATATGTGCATGCGCGCTAAACAAGATGAGACAAATTAATAAAAGCAAACCCCTCAAATATTTTATATTAAGTTGTAACGTTCAAAGATATTTGGAATATCGAACGTCGCCTTCTAGCATGATAGAAACAATAGAGTATTGAATATTTAATATGAGTTTGTTGTGCACACACAAGGCAAGTATTAAATATTTTAGATGTTGTTTTTATTACATATGATGTTTATAAGAAATTGAACATTATTGCTTTGTTGTGCACACACAAGGGTTGTAGTTTTCTCTTCACTTATATGGAAATGCTGGGTCTGACTTAACTTAAATCATTTTAGTTCGGATGTGCACACACTTGACCATTACGATTTAAGAAGCAAAATACAATGAGTTACATAGTTGATGTAATTGACAAGAGTTGTCTACCTATTTATTTATATATAGTTTGTTGTGCACACACAAGGCTATATACATTTGAAATGGGATTCTTATTCTCACTAGCATATCTTTAATTAGATATTGCCGAACTATATATTGAGGGTAATATAGTTTGATGAAAATAGTGGGAGATACCAATTTAAAACAAGACCTAAATTATTTTGGTAATTAATAAAAGAATGTATGTTAAAATGTTGTTAATTACAAATTCATTTACAGAATTTTACAATGTCTAAATTACTATCACTGCGTAGCATATTAGATGCTAAATTAACCGGACCGAATTAAACGGATTGGTTAAGGAAATTGAGAATAGTTCTCACGGCTGAAAAGCTATCTTATGTCCTTAATACGCCTATCCCTGCAATGGTTGCAGACAATGCCTCTGAGAAGATATTGCTACTTTTAGAAAGTGGCTAGATGATGCATAGTTGGCTCAATGCATCATGCTCGCATCCATGATTAATGATCTTTAGCGTCAGCATGAAACTATAGATGCTCCTATTATATTCCTGCACATCAAGTAGTTGATGGTAAGGAAAGTAGGACTGATAAATATCAGATATCTAAGGAGCTCTTCCGATCTAGAATGACCGATGACACTACGGTACAGATAAAAGTCCTTAACATAATCAATTTGATTGATTAATTAGGACAACGGGTTTTGTCATGGATGGAGAGTTGAGCCAAGATTTGATCTTGCACTCACTTCCGGACTCCTTTCACAATTGTTGTGAATTTTTCATATGAACGAGGTAGATATCAGCCTCGCTGATTTGCTTAACATGTTGAAAATGTTGAGAGTCACTTTCCAACAAAGAAAGACCAAGTCTTACTGGTAGGGGCCAAAGGATCTTCTGAAAAGAAGAACGATTCTAAGAAGGTAAATATAAAGGCAAAAACAAAGGATAATAAGAACAAAACTGATACGGATAGCAAAGGAGTTTGCTTCCACTGTAATAAGCTTGGGCACTGGAAAGAAACTACGAAAAGCATCTTGCAGAGGCTAACCAAAGAAGCTTAGTGAAGTTTCGGTTACAATACAGTTTTTGTTCATGATTGAAATAATTTTTTCTTTAAGTCAAGGTTCTACTTGGGTATTGGATACCGACTTTGGTTATCATAAATATAGATTTATGAAGGGACCAAACAGAAGTAGAAAGCTAAAAAAATATAAGTAAATCAATGTGTGGGAAATGAAGCAAAGGTTGCTGCAGTAGCCATAAGAACTTATAGTTTAGCAATCCCTACGGGAAAATCTATTAAGTCAATAAGTTGTTATTGTATTCCAGTACTTGTTGGAAACATTATTTCCATTTTATTGTTGGACAATGAAATCTTTGGTATTATAATTAAGAACAATTGTTGTTCTATTTATAATAATAATATTTTGTATAGAACTGGAATATTACTTAATAAATTTTGTATACTTGACTTACGTGAAGATAATTTTACGAATTGAACAAACTAGTATAAGAAAAGGAGATGATCATTCAAAGAGTTGAATAAGTGTATTTGTTGAAATACAAGTGTGAATTATTTGAAAGGTTCAAAGAATTCAGAAATGAAACAAATTGACAAAGTATTAAGATTCTTTGATTAGATCAAGGAATAAATACTTGTGCAATAAGTTTCTAGATCATCTCAAATGGTTTTCTCATAATGGACGCCTCCTGATACGCAATAATTGATTGATGTATCTGAATGGAAAAATTGTACCTTGTTGGACATGGTGCAGTCCATAATGATTTTACCGACATTCCAGTATCCTTCTGGGATAATGTTCTAGAAATGGCTGCATATCTACAGAAAAGGTAACCTCAAAATCCGGCCCCAAGACTCCATAAAAGTTATGGACAGGGAGGATTCCTAATCTTAAGTATGTTAAGATATGGGGTTGTCCAACTTATGTGAAACGGTTTCAGAGGATAAGCTTGGGACAAAATTTGACAAGTATAGATTTGTGGGACATCCTAAAGTAAGTTTAGGGCATATGTTCTATAATCCTACTTAGCAAAAGGTGTTTGTTGCGAAACATGCTGCCTTCTAAGATAAAGGTGTTTATCATTGAAGGGGCCAGTGGGAGGATAATAGATCTTGAAGAGTTTAAGAACCACAAAACACTATAAGTCAAATAAGAGGAACCTGTAGATAGACCTATTGTACCACAACCGAATCGTAAGTCTGGAATAGTACCGAAGATACCTGGGAGGTATGGATTCATCATGAATGATGATGATGAGGTACGTCTCATAGAAGATGATGATCCAGTTATATACGATAAGGTAAGAGTTGTAGACACTCAGAGAAATGAATTGAAATAAGTTTCTCAAATATGGAACATTCGTTTTGATGAGACAATCAAAAGAGTTTGATTTTATCAAAAAAAAAAAAGAATGAACCTAGTGTGTACAAAAGGGTCGGTGGGAGCGCTGTGATATTTCTAGTATTATATGTTGATATACTACGGATAAGGAATGACATGCCAATGCTACAATCAGTAAAGATAAAGTTGTCTAAACATTCCTCCATGAATGATTTGGGAAGAGTATCTTAATTGGGGATGCAAATCTATATAGATAGATTTAAAAGGATGTTCGGCTTAACCCAAGGAACGTATATTAATTTGATGCTAAAGTCATTTAGCATGGCAAACTCCATGAGATGTCTCATATTGATGAGTCATGGAGTGTATCTCTCTTAATAGTCCCCATAGACTCCTAAAAGAGAGATCGCATGAGTGACAATTATGTATGCAATGAAATATACGCGACCTGATGTTGATCAGTCATATTCTGGAGAAGTTCACTGTGAGACAGTGAAAAACATCTTAAAGTACTTAACCGTCACTAAGGATTTGATCATAATACATGGTGGGTCTGAATTAAAACTAGATGGTTTAACAGACTCAAGTTTTTCAGACAGACCAAGATGACAGAAAATCCACTTTAAGGTAAAGGGTTACCTTGAACGGTGGTGCAGTGAATTGGAAAGGTTCCAAACAACAAAGAGTTGTTGGTTTAGTGATAAAGACAAAGTATATAGCTATAAATGAAGCTACAAGTTGATTGTTTGGATGAAAAGTTCATTACAGAACTAGGAATAGTTCCTAAGTCTCATCTTAGATCTAAACATGTGTTGTGGCACTTTCATTTAATTATAAGAATCATTGAAAGATGGGAAATCACTATAGAGATAGTGAACTCTCAAGAACAATATTACATATCCATTAACTAAAGCTTATCCAATAGCAGGATAATCGTCACTTAGAGAAGAATGGTATGAGATACCATGGCGATTGGCTTTAGTGCAAGTGGGAGATTGAAAGTAGTATGCACACAAGCCAATCATGTTTGATGATAAAGCATATACTTTGTAAACAATCTTATTCATTTATTAATAAAAAGTATTAATTCATTAAAGGCTTTTAATTATCTACATGATGCTGTTTTATAATATGTGATAAACCCATAGTTTTAAGCAATGCTTTTAGAATAATGATGATGATCATTCTAATGAGATCTAAATTCTTAGAAAGCTTAAAACTAAAATAGTTCCCAATCGTTGGATTACTAAATTGGGGATTAGTGAATCCGGATAGATTGGTACATACGTTGCTTGCTCATTGGATGAGGATGATTGATCTCATGATCATTTGTGTGGAGACACTAAAGCAAGTATGTAGGTGCTTATTAGAGAATAAGTTCACTGAACGTGACTCGCTAAGGAATACCTAATGGAGTTTTACTTGCATGTCAATAGGAATTCATGTAGTGATAGTAGTACAAGTGATCCTTGGACTTGAGATCATCATAGTATCTTGTGTATGATGAGTTATACTTTGACTTATTCCTTAAGACCCTTAGGGTATATCAAAGGGTATGCTTGGGTATAATAAGTTGTACATGGAGATAATGTATGATCAATAAAGAATCTACCACTTCTAGTAAAAGAAGAGAAATGTCCTATGTGATTCGATAAATGACAACCCAGTAGTCCTTGGCCAAGGCAGAATAAAATTAGAAAGGAGTTTCTAATTTGCATTATTTGGAGTTGTGCATTTAAGAGTCGAAATACATATAATTAAATAAAATAAGACTTGACAGAAAT
Organism: Panax japonicus; assembly: GCA_020205505.1. NCBI lineage: Eukaryota > Viridiplantae > Streptophyta > Magnoliopsida > Apiales > Araliaceae > Panax > Panax japonicus. Next base: position 53,719,281 of record CM035097.1, on the reverse strand, counting down.
TCCATGTCTTATATTTAATTGGGACATTGTATGGTGGAAGGATTGAATTGTACGGTAACTATTTACTCAAAGGTTCTTTTATGATTAATGTTGAAATCTATATTATCTGGAAAGTCGTTGATCGCTAGGGAGGCTTATCCCTATTGTAGAATAAATATTATTTATTTAAATAAATTAATAGTTTAATTTATTTATTTAAATAAGATTAGAATTGTTCTAATTGATTTATTCACAACCGGTTTAATATGGAGAACCTAAAGGGTCACACCATAAAAGGAAGAATAATTATTTAAGAAGTTAATGGCATAATCGTAATAATATGTTAAGTATATTTAATTTAATCTATGGTGATAGAATAAATTAAATAGCTTAATATTTATTATTTAATATTTTATAAATATTAAATATAAATTAATAAGAGGAGTCTTATTAATATTATTACAATTATTATTATTTTAATTTCTAAAAGAGTTTAGGAATTAATTTAATATAAGTACTCTCATTTATTTCTAATATGATTAGAAGGGAAAATTAGTTAAAGGAGTTTAATTAATTATCCCTAATAAGATTAGGGAGCCCATTTAATTAAAAGAGTTTAATTAAATAAATAATACCTTATTTTTAATAGGGTTACTTGATATCTTTATAAGAGGAGTCTTATATCAGATATCATATATACGTTATTCCAATTGTTGGAGAGTACGCCCCTTTTTCTATAGAGATAGAAAACTAGGGTTTGAGCCAAATACCCATCTTCTTGAATTCTTCTTCTTCCTTGGTGGATCACCTCTAGAGGCCAAACACTTGGGTGGCTAACGTTGATCAAAGGAAGGAACCCAACCCGGTGGATTCAAGTTGAACGCGAAAAGGATTGGAGGTGAACTTGTACCTGAGGAAGCTCGATCTTCAAGGGTATGATTTTGTTTTTTCTTTTTCGTCTAATTAATAATTGTGCATAAAGGATGATCCGGGTTTATGGTTTGTAAAATTTTTAAACTATGATTTTTACACGTTTTCGCTTCTTTGTGCAATTTGATTGCGTTCATGAATGTTACAAAACCTAACAAATAGGTTGGTTAGGAATATGAAAACTAACAACCTTACGAAAACAATCAATTTTAGCATGATGTGTGGTTAACCAATCAATCCCTAAAATCACATCAAATGCAAGAATTTTCAACGAAATAAGGTCAGCAGGTAATGTGATGGTACCGACTTGAATCAAACAAGATTTATAAACAGTAGATGTAATGAAAGTTTCTCCTAACGGAGTCTCAACAGATAAGTCAAGGTCTAATTTCTCTGGATTCAAGTTTAAACGTTGAGCATAAATAGGAGAAATAAAAGAATGGGTAGAACCTGTATCTAATAAGGTATAAACTTCGCAAGAGTTAATGATTAGCTTACTCGTGATCACCTCGTTTGGGTTCCTCGCATTTTGGGCAGTCACGACAAACGCCCTTCCTGAAACCACCGACTTTGACTTGTCCGGGACAGCCTTTGGAGTCACCATCTATGTTGAACTTGGTTTCGCAACTAGACAATCTCTAGCTATATGACCTTCCTTTCCACAGTTATAACACACCTTGGATTGTTGTGGGCAGTTTGGGTTGATGTGTCCCTCCTTCCCGCATTTGTAACAAACGACCGGTGCTCGTTCTCCTCCCCTAAAAACAGTTGATGTTTATGATGACGTCTTCACGTTATCATTGTTGTACCTTCTCCTCTTAAAATCTCCTCCCGACTCGCTCCTTCTATTATCACGGCCACGATTATCACCAGAGTGGTTACCGCTTTTGTCTGAATGCTGTCCTTTCCTCTGGTTGTCATTGCTCCGATGACCGCTGCCACCGGTATGACCCTGGTTGTGGTCCATTTGTTGCACATACTCATTATCTCACTCTAATAATTGAGCCCTATTTACAACATTTGAGTATAAAGCAAATTTATGAGATATAAGATATTGCCGAATCTCGGGCTTTAAACCTCTCAGAAACATCCTCGTCATTCGTTCCTTATTTTTGATCAAATGAGGTGCAAACCTGGATACTTTGCAAACTTTGCCTAGTACTAGGACACCGTTATGTTGTTTTGCTCTAGTCTGATAAACTCCACCTCCTTCATATGACGAATATTTTCCGAAAAGTACTTGTCATTAAACAGTTTCTGAAACGTTTCCCAAGACATGCTGAGTGCGGCTAGCTGGGTACGCTTCACAGACTCCCATCAGTAGTCTGCCTCACCGCGGAACATAAAGGTGGCGAATGGAACCTTCTGTTCCTCCGTGCATCCCAAGACATCGAATATCTTGGTAATTTGCTTGACCCACGTTTTCGCCATGATCGGATCCGGCTTTCCCTTAAATTCTGGTGGTCCCAACTCTTTGAACTGCTTGGTTGTGACAAGCCGCGCATTGCTAACATTTCTACCCGTATTCTGTGCATGAGTTTCCCTCGTCTAGTTTTGCATAAACTGCAAAAAGCTTCTGAACATCCCATCATTCATCATTTGTTCGGTAGTGTTGTTTACATGAGGAATATTGCCTTCCTGTTGCACGTTCCCCTGGGTAGTGATAAAAGGTGTCTCCACGGTCTGATTTTCTCCATTATTAACGTTCTCAGCTGTCATTCTTAAATACTGTCATAAAACAAGGGTTAATTGTTATGCAACATATTATCCCTATACTCTGACCGACCAATTAAATACCAAATAAACTTAGTCAGGTCATACTAGCGAAGGAATTTCCCATCTCTCTCCTCCTAGTTCTTGTCTCACATCTCAGCTAGGGATCATATCCCTAAGCTCTGATACCAACTGTGATGCCCCCAAAATAGGTATACAACACCCATTCTGAGTCGGCAAATATATAGTACAGAAAGCAAACTACAACTTCAATAATACAATTGTCGTGCAAAATACGACAACACATACTGTGAGTTTAAATACAAATATTGTATTTTAGACAATATCCACACTCAAATAAGTCCTCATTACAATTATTCAAACACTATTTTACAGAAATAGTGAGGACTGCTAAAACATCTTTCTAGTACCATCACTCCATACCCTGACTAGATCCTGCTATGTTCTCACCTCATGAGAAGAAAAATGGAACAAAAGGAAAAGGGTGAGCTCAACTAGCCCAGTAAAGAATATTATGACTAAGATAATATACAACAATTTATCATTAGTCTTCAACAGGAAAAAATCTGATAAAATATAATAGACAACAAGTTTTAGATCAACAACTGCAGCGGAAACAGCAATCCATTAGAAGAGTCAAGTAGAGAATGAGTTCTACTATCTTCTAAGATTTAAAAGTCCATCATTAATATTTTATCCCTGTAACAACAATCAATAAATATCTTTAATCAAATATTCATCTTTGCACTACAGGCCAAAGATATTCATTTGTATCACCAGTTAATCATGTTCATCTCAACACCTGTTCATCTTTGCACTAGGGGCCAAAGATATTCATCAGTTAATCATTTATCTTTGCACTGCAGGCCGAAGATATTTAGTAATATCATCATTTAGGACTGAGGATGATGAAAAATATTTTAAAGAGAATAAATCCAATGAGACAGAAGGACAAATAGTAGGGATTCGTATAACAGTTTATCCAAGATCAATAACACTTCATAAATACCAATTTTGAAGCAGAATTCAAAAATAAAGATCAAAACATGGATACAATCAAAGATAGTAACCATATTAGACATTTTGGAAAAAAGAAGAAAATTTCATTTTTCGGTGAATAGTGTCGTATTCGTGAATAGTGTCGTATACGTGAATAGTAATCCCGACACAAAAAGTTTCAATTTTGATAAAAAAGTTCATACCAATATTTTGGCATAATGATATTGAAGAAAATATCATTTTTAAGAAGAAAATAACATCCTTTACCTTAAAATAATCGTACTTCTGACTGAATTTCGGATATAGTGCTGACAAAAACTTGCACTGAATAACAACTCTCAAAGTATTAAAATACTTACTAAAATACGCTCGACAATATAGTGAGAAAGAAAACTTATTTATGGTGTGATGTTCAATTCTAACCTAAGCGTCTATTTATAGGAAAATGTTAGAACGCCATAGGAGACTAAAATAATAAAATATATTATTACTTAACCAATTCTCTACGCATGCTAATCAAGACTCAAGATCAGCCCCTCAATGCTGAAAATTTCAGCAGCCCATGTGTTGTCAAACAAGAGTGGGTCCCACCCATAATTTAATAAAAATTATTTTATTTTTTGAAACTTCAGTAATTCATAATAAATAGCCTTTTATCAGAAAAATTCGAAACTCGTGTGTTTCCATAGGAAATTTAATTCTCTACAACTTTGTAGAAGAAAATTTTTCCAAATTCCAATCAGAAAATACCCGAAATCCACAAACGGATAATTTTTAATACATTTACACCGACAAAATACTGATAAAACACCTCAGCATTAATTCCTTCATTTTTATCCATATAAAATAGATATATCCAACATTTATATCCACAAAAATAAATATTTCTTTATCATATGAATCAATAATTAATTATTCAAAAATAATATTACAGAATCACATTTATGACAAGGCCGTTCCCAGGAAAGAGGGGGCTTTTCAATAAGGATTTTTCCTTAATGACGCGCAATTAGGTGACCAAACCTCTCCTTGACAGAACTTTTTAGACATTGCCAATAATGTTATCTAATAATATTATTCCAAATAATATGAATTATTGATCTGATAATGGAGATGATGTGCAGTGAAAATTATTGAGCAACAATAATATAAAATATCAACGCAGCAATTATTGAATCAATAAACTAAAATATTGAACAGTAATTACTGTAACAATTATTGAGTAGTGCCTTCTTACGTAAGAATCAATAATTCAACAATACTATGCAATACCGTGTGCTACTGTGCAACCACGCATATTACTGTATTTTAACCACCGGGTATTCTAACAGTGTTAACGGTAATAACTACGTCGTTATTCAATTTTGTCATTTTCTTCATCCGACCGTTATTTGTTATGGAGTTCACAAATGGCTGCGCCGTCGTACGAATATTCTCCGACATAAATAATATTTCAAGACCAAACAAATATTCCCCGACAAATGAATATTTTATAATCACTTGCTTATTTTGAAAATTTTTACACATTTCACCCATAACCAAAGTATTATATCAAATTAATACCTTATTATTCACAATAATAATTAAAAAAAATTTAATTTTATTCATTAATAAGTTGGGCTCTTACACACATAGTACGATTTTGATTAAATTTTGTGGAGATATTCTGTTTAATTATTCCTCTTCAATGTTGTACTAGAAATGGAAATTAAAATCCAATACTAAAATTTTCATGTGGGTCATTCAATATTAATTATTGCAATAAAAAATTTAATTATTCGCCACTAATTATGAACTTATTTGTAAATAATTAGTATATCATGATTTATTCTTTTCTTTATTCCTAAAACAAATTAAATGGAGAAACTGCACACCAATCTTGAACTAGTCCCACAGTCCCAGTTATCTAAATAATTAGAAAATTGAAAGAAAACAAAAAAGGTCAGAATGGTGTTGATAGAATTGCTTTCAAAATTAATTCATGGAGTGTTTTTAGGTTCCCTAGAATAATCATACCTAATATTACCTACCTTCCTCCTAAATTTCCACCTTCAAAAATTAGTGATATATTTTATTATCTTCGTTATTAAAAAATTATCGTTTAAAATTTTTGTATATGAATTAAAAAAATCATTTAATACTATCCTTTAACAATTAAAATTTATTTAAAATTTTGTCACTACCCCTTTATAAAAAATTGAAAACTATTAATACAAGGTATGGGTAATATAAAAAAATAAATAATTTATTCTTCTAGAAAGTTGTAAACGACAAACATTTTAAAACAATTTTTTTTCCTAAAACGATAATCTTTTAAAAACGGAGGGAGTAATTTGAAAAGAGAGTGGTTAGTATGGAGTTAATTTTGATCATTTGAATAGGTATTGACACAGAGACAGGAGGTGATATCTTTCTCTGCGTGTCAATACTATATTGATCAATTGATTAGTGAGATGATATCTCTGTCTGTATATCAGTACTATATTAATCAATTGATCAACAAGATAATATCTTTTTCTGCGTGTCAGTATTATATTAATCAATTGATCAACTTAATAATAACCGAATCCATATCTAAAAAGTTTTTAGTCCCAATCACTTTGTTGTTCCCACCGGCCACCACCCATGGCTCTTTCGCTGTTAGTGAGATAGTAACGTTTTATGGGGAAGGTGCGTAATTGTATTTTATTTCCACTAATAGTTTGTTCATATTTCTCATTGAAAACTGAAATTGAAGTTGACATGACACTAGAAAGAGAAAGGTGAAGGCATCTTTGTTGTCCAATACCAACATGACAATGTATTACAAGTCAAATTAAAATTCATTCCGTTTTCCTTAATTCCATTTTACCACCCCAATACTAAATTTTAAATTAATATTAATTTATTTAATTTTAATTAATATAATTATATATTATATAAAAAAAATTATTAATTACAAAATTTATTTCACTTTAAATTTTTATGAGTTATATCAATTTTAAAATTTAATATACTGTCGTTTATCTTCAAAAAATAAAATTATATCTCTAATTTTGAAACGAATGAAATAATTATTATTTAAATTGTATTTATAATTTTGTATATACAATCAGTGTTATGATTATAACCTATCATTAAAATATGAGTAATTTAATTTAATATAAATTTAAACATTTTATTAATGATATATTATCTATCTAATAAAATACAAATGATTTTAAATTTTCCGCTCACTCAATAAATCATCTGAGGCGTCTAAAATTTGAGATAAATCCCACCGTTCATACATCTATCTAATAAAATACATCTATCTATCTAATAATTTAATAATAACCTATCTAATAAAATACAAATGATTTTGAATTTCCCGCTCACTCAATAAATCATCTGGGCCGTCTAAAGTATGAGATAAATCCCACCGTTCATACATCTATCTAATAAAATACATCTATCTATCTAATAATCTAATAATAATTTAATAAAATACAAATGACTTTAAATTTTTTGCTCACTCAATAAATTATTTTGATCGTTCAAAATTTGAGATAAATCATATTATCGCCGGAGACACGGGACCCAGCTAGTGATTCTATACAATACAACTTGATTTAAGTAACTCCTCCATAATTTAAAGCAAATTGGTGCTTTACTCAAAAAGGTAAAGCAGCCATTGACAACCTAACAAAACCAAACTTTCCTTTTAATTATTAAAAAAAAGTTTTTTTTTTAAAGTTAGGAGAAAGAAAAAAAATGCAAAAGAAAAAGTATTTCTCAGATAAACTTAACGGGACCCATTTACTATTATGCGCCGCCATGTGCTCACTATCCCTAAACTTCTTGTAGATAATAATAATAATAATAATACTAATAATAATAATATTATTGTTGTTGTTATTATATTCATATATATATATATATATACACACTACATCAGGTCTTTCGATTTTCGCCATTTTCTCTATTTTGAAGCTTTTGGATCGAATCAAGCAGTCCGCAATCCGGCGTTTTGTCGCCGACGAGTGAGTTGCCGGATATTCTTATTCTCTTTCAGATCTGTGAGTCGCTCTATTTCTGGCAGTTTATTGATTTCGCTTCAAAAAGTTGTGTGAAAATGGTAGTAGCAGTTAGTTGCTTGTTTCAGAGCTAGGGTTTTGTGAACATGGCGTGTGGTCTGTTGAAATGTTTTGTGTTTTGCAGCTCTTTTTGCTTCAGAGTTGTGATCTCTATATGTAATTATGAACATGTGTGCGTGTGTTTGAGTTGCTAATTAAATTGAACAAAGTCTAGAGTTTATGTTGAAAATTTTGTGATTGTTTTGAGTTATGTAATGAGGAATTGTGTTTTTTGGAAATGATTTGTGGAGAATCTGTTTGTATGTGTTTGTCTGCGTTCAATTTCAAGCTATTTATTTGTTGAAAATTGATATCTCCACAACACTTTTTGATACTTTCACGTGAAACGCCATAGATGTATAGCCATGGTGAAAATAGTAGCGACGATTCATGGTACTGATTTATCAGTTCCCTATTTATTTTATGTCTCTATAGTCTTATGCTGTTTCTACAACTTAATTTACTTTTACTTATTTTTGTTGATTTTTAATCCTTATGATTTTTCTCTATTTTCATTTGTCTGTTAAGAGGTTATGTTGTTGATTTTTAATCCTTATGATTTTTCTTTATTTTCATTTGTCTGTTAAGAGGTTATGTGTGATTGATTTTAGTTCTGTAGCAAGTAGGGAAAGTAGCTCGGAATTTTTCGAAGAATTTGCTAGTTTTCTTAGGTTGTTGGGTGATCTTATATGTCAAAGCATTGTTGTAGTTCCTTGGCTTTTGACTATTTATTTAATTTGGTATTTACATGATTGTAAACAGGTGTGTAAGTTAACGAAGTCCACTGGCTAGCATTTTGTGATTATCTCGGTTTCTTGGTTATCTGAAGTCTGAATTTCTGTGAAAATAAATTTCTTTATCATGTCAAAAGCTCTTTTTCTAGTATTTTCCTTTTGTCCTTTAGTTTCTGTGTGGTTGTGATTTTTATTTAATGAAATTATGAACGTGTACCTTTTCAGAAATATGATAATTTGAAAATGTTATAATATCTCCTAAAACATTGAAGAACTTAGTTCCTTTACTTTTGTTTTAAGTGCTGCTGATATAATGACATTTCCGAATGACTCTTTTCAGTGGCTAAGGGCAGGTGGCTTCTGTTGTTTGAAGATAAACTAAGTTATTCAAGTAGTATATGGTACCCGAATGATCAGAACTGATGTTATTGGCTGTGGAAGGAGGAGGGTTTTTCTCTTCTTCAGCTTCTGGGTATAGTAAGGGCCTGACCCTTCTTCTCTTGGGTCAGAAGAACGAAGAAAAACCCATGCGAGTTACGCCGTGGAATCAATACCAGTTGGTAGACCAAGAATCAGATCCTGATCTCCTGCTGGCTTCTGGTAAGAATCGGCTTGTCCGTGGGTGCACCTCGTTTGTCTGCTTTGGTCGCGCTGCCGCTGGACTTGAGAGCCCATCTACCCTAAAAGTAGGACCTACCCAACAGCAGGACATCTTGCCAGAACCTCCTGTTTCTGATAAAGGGAAAGATGATACTCATACTACTGATCTTGTCAACAATGACACTATCGCCAAAAAGGTTGATCTTAAGAGTAGCTTGAAGAAGACGACAATTAGCATTCCAGTTTCTAGTGCTGTTGGTAATGAGAGTGACGCCTTAAGCAAAAAGGGTAGTAATGTTCCTTGTCATACAGAAAGGAGGAAAGTGCAGTGGACAGATGTGTCTGGAGGAGAGCTTGTTGAGGTCCGAGAATTTGAGTCCAGGTATGAGATCTTCATATCTAAATTTGAATTTATATCGAAGAATATTTTGTGTCTGTTGTTTCTTCCTGAAACATGCATGAAAGTTCCATTACAATTGCCTTTATGCATGTCTAAGTGAGTGTGTGTGTGTGTGTGTGTGTGTGTGTGGGGTGTAGGATCCAGAGCTTTTTTGGTACATTGTAACAAAATGCTTTCTTTCCAATGTTTGCTAATAATAATCTCTTCATTACCTTATGTTTAAATGTACCTGTTGGATGCCAGAATGAGGTTTTGTATCTTCATTAACTTGATGATGAACATTTCTCAAAACATTCAACCTTCTTTTGGTGTGTAATCCCCATGTAAGAGGTTCTTATTAGACACTTGAAAAAATTGTATTCAATTTGGCAATGATTGGAACTATTTAGGAAGAAGTTAGAAACAATGTTGAGCTAGGCGGGCGGCGGGGGGCCTAGGCGGGATTTTTTATTTTAAGACAATTTTAATATTTTATCTTATATTATTCTAACAAAATAATAATATAAAGCAAAATAATCTATAATAAAGATAATAATTAAATTATAAAATTAGTAGTAATTGCACTTAAGTAGTAAGATATATATCCAATGAAATAATTAAATTATAGAATTAGTGTTACTAGTAAGTAGTAACTAGTAAGAAGTATCTTGATATCTTCATATATATAATTATATACGTACTTCTTCTCTCTCAAAAATTTAAATAAATGTTATTTTTAAAAATTAGTGTGAAGTTTATTGAATGAGACATTTGATATTATTAATTATGAAATTATTTTAATTTGTGTAATTTTCAAAATTGAGGACTTGAAGAAAATGACAAATACCATATACTAAGTATGACTAACTTATCTTTGACGTATTAGTTTTATTCATAAAAAAATTGGTATTAAATAATAAAATTTAAAATTTTAAGAATTCAATTCAATATTAAAACTTAAGAAACTAAACATAAACTTAAGAATTATATTGAATTAAACTAAATATTACAAATGTATCATCATTTATAGAATTTCAAGTTGGTACAAGTTCAAAAAATTACAACTATAATAAAATTATTTATTTTGACTTGATCTTGTTCACTTCTTGTTGTGATTTGATATGCTACAACTTGCATTAAGAATATGGTAAATCATTAGAAAAATAAATATATTAAGATTTGGTTTTGGTAGTAATTTAAATAATAATAAAAAAAAACTCCGCCTAGCCCGCCTTCCCGCCTAGCCCGCTTTTTTCACATATTTGGCCTTAGGCGCGGCGCCAGGCCCCCACCTAGGCGGCTGCCTAGGCCGATTTTTATAACAGAGGTTAGAAATTTGAAATAAAATGGACCACTTTACAAGAGTCATCAGAATTATGATTTCTGTTCTTTAGTTATTGTTTTTGCAGTCAGTACGCTAAAATGACTGAAAGCACAAATTCTCTGAGAACACTGTTATAGAACCAATTTTTGGAACTGTGTCAAACAGGTATAATATGATTGTTGATAGAAAAGTATGCAGCGGTTGGTATTTACTATTAGTTCTACAAAGAACAGAGGCAAACAACAGTTAACGAACCAGAACTAAAATCTGGGTTGTTTTTTACCCTGTGCCCATGGAACCTTGAGTCATCAGAGATGGAAGTCAACTCTAGTTGCTTGAAAGTCTTTGGTCGTCTCACCAGAGGTAAACTTTCAGATGCTACCTAATTCCATATTCTTTCCAACTATGGGAGTGTATAAGAGAGCAGTATTTCACCAGAAGATGAGGAAAGGTCTAGAAGACCTTGGTACAATATTTTACTTATTACTCTCTCCGTCTGACTTTAGATGTCCTTGTTTGACTTTCACACAATTTCATAGAAGTATTAGATTTTAAACTTAGTGGAACCCACTTTGGATCTTTCATTTCAAACTAATGATAAAGTGATATTCTTCAAATAAGCTAAAAACTGGGAGGACATGGTTTTACTATCCAAAAAAGAAAGGTGAACAACTAAGCCCAAAATCCAGATTGGAGTAATTTTTTTTATATCATAAGTCAGGATATTGCTCTTGTAAATGACTACAATATATTCTTCCCTTTCCTTTGTGTTCTTATTCATTAAATGTTTATTAGGCTCCAATTGCTCAAAGACCTCCATTTGACAATTTAAAAACTAAGTCATGCTCCAATCGAGCTTCCGTTGCTGAAAGACCTTGATTGGAAAATAAGTAGTACTCTCTAATAGACATAGCGAGACAATTTTCATTGAAGGCTATATTGTCTTTCTTTTGAATCATAATTCATAAGATATTATGTTATTAAGTGTTTTTAGATGAGCTTATAGCAGTCAATTACATTGGATTACTGTAGCATAAGTTTCTTACCAGAACTTGGCTATTATTATAGCTGGTTATTCAATTGTTTCTATGTTATGTAGCAGTTCCAAGATTATTTTTTTTTATGGAAAAGAATTATTGCAAGAAAGATTTGGTAAAATGTGAACAATTAAGATCAATCACTGAACAACCACAGTGAATTGGTCCATGTTGCTCGTAGTCCATGAAAAAAGGAATCCCAACTAATAATACAAATGAGCTAAGAAGAAAAATATGATGGCACATATCTTTTAGAAGATTACATGACTTTTGAGTAACAATACATTTAAGAGGTTTGTAACCCAACAAAATGTTTCTAGTAAAAAAGTTAGTTGCAACGTGCACAGGGTGTGAAAGTACTATAGGGTACTTTATGCTCAAGGAAAATATAAAATCCTCTTATGGAGTGGATAGAAATACGGGAGCACACCAATGGTAATATTAAAAACTTGAGGAATCTTCCCACATAACTGTAACAGGGGATGTATGTATCTTGGAGGTCCATGAAATACTACCATGATGTCATAACAGCAGTTGTCTACATATTACTTGTGGCTTCTAGCGTTTGCATTCTTATTAGATTTTACTCCCTGTAAATGGAACATGGATGTTTTTTTTCTTTTGACCCCTTTAGTTATCCAAAAAAGAGAAAGTAACTTCTTAAGAAACTGATATTAATTTTTTAAATCGGTACTTTTGCTTAAACGTGAAGACCAAATTTGTACCGTGTTTTGTCATTATCTATGGATATAAAAGATCATTATCTAGCCCATATATTCACACAAGTGTGGAGGTCTAGAATGGGTAAACCTGTGACGACTGATTGTATTTGCACAAAGCTGTTGTGTGCAAATTGATGCATGTCGATTTTGTTTATACCATTAAACAAGCTATGGTACCACATAATTATGAAGTTAATATTGCTAATAATCAATTAATATTTCTCAAAAAACTTTTGTTGGGGAAGCTGTTACCATATGGTAGCTTAAAAGAAATTGAGTGTTTTTAAGGAATATTATCCATAAACTTGTTGGAATGTCTCTGACTTTTGGGGGACACTCAGTTGGAAACTTCATACAATATCTTATTTTGATAGGTGGGTTGGTGGTGCGTGGACTCCTATATGGTAATAGTCATCTGATAAGGATTTTGAGAAAAAAGTTATGAGTTATTTCAGCTCAGAGAATGTTTCGCTGTCATGTGATAAATTGTCTGCTTAGTAGGACCTTTTCTGCATCTATCAAGCTCTCAGTTTTCAAATTCCTAAGATCTCTCTCCAAAGTAAAATATTAGGGAACCTGAAATCTGGCTTCCAAGGTAAGGGATGCTCTAGCAACATTGTTCTCCTCAATCCTCATCTTAACAGTAAGAAACTTATTTTTCTTCATTTTTGTTGTCAACCTAAATTAGGTCCAAAAATATTTTAGGAATCTGGTGATGTGCATCCAGCATATTTAGAATTTATGCCTTCAGATCTTCTGCTATGTTTTGTCATTGAAGTCCCTTAAATATCGCAGTATTGCCTTTCATGATCTGCAACTAATGATTTATCCTTCATGTTGGGTTTATACTTCAATAATCCAGAAATGTTTTTTGTCTACTTGCCCTTGATGACATTGTCGGATACGAGTCCTGATTAAACAATGATTTATCCACAGCTGAGTTTTCATGCATATATACTTGAAGGACATCGATAATTACTGGATATGTTTGTGCTGCATAACCTTTTGTACTAATTTTACACCTAGAGTTGATCTTTTGTAATTCTTTTTCTGCTGTAAACTATGAACTAGTATTTTCTGGCAGTTCTCTTGCTAAAGTTCAATTTTTCTGATTCCCTTTGCTGTTGTTATTTTATGAGTATTTGTCCTGCTTCCAATTCTTGACGCCTTTTTGTCATACGAATGTATCAACTTCGTGCTGTAGCAGTGATGATGGTGGATCCGATAATGAATTTGACAGCGGGAATGAAAGAACATGTTTGTGCAAGATAATGTAGCTTGCGCTTTGAACCGTTATATGGGGAACTTTTACGAAAGCAAGCAAATTGTTTTGGTTTGTGGAACGCGAATGGGAACCAGAAACATCACTTACGTTTTACCTTTGGTAGATTTCTTTGTATGACAAAAGTGGAAAATTATTAAGGTTGTCTTGTAAAATTATAATTCTCTCATTATTTAAGTTTTCTTTTTTAGGGGATAGAGTAAATTCTTGAGTTAAATAATGTATCTCTAAATTAATGATGACATCAGATTTTTGGGATTTATTTCTTTCTAATTCAAAGAATCCTTTACACAGCTGCCTTGTCAGAGAGCCTTTTTCTTTTTTACTGTCTAGATAATTGAGGTGTTTATTTAATCTGTTTGTCAACTAATAAAGTCGATATACTAGCGGGGCAGTTTGCTATCCTGATCTGACCCGTTTGAGCTTGGCTCAAGCCGTCTGGAGATTGCGGCCAGGTTTGTTTGAGTTTGGCTCAGTATTTAACACAACTCGTCCAGAGTTTGCTTAATGACTTGTATTTGAACAAGCTTGAATTTAAATTGCATCATAGTTTGACTTGACTGGACTTCTTTAAATTTGATACACTCAGCTCGGGAGGAGATAACATATCGGGTTTGACTTGAACTTGACTTGATCTATTCCCTCTCATTCATTCAAGACAATTTAAAAAATGCTAAGAACTAAAGAACAAGACCAAATATCAAAATAATTTAGTTAGTCATTGTTTTTGAAAAAAATTAAGTCCAAAAGCAATTGATTCAATGCCTTCTTTCAAGCATCAACAATCAAGTTCATCCTCAATATCATTTTTGAATGTTCATATCTTTCTCACCTCGACTGAGCACAAATTGATCAAATATAAAAACTCAAAATTTAAGATCATTACACGCCTCTCATATAAATGAGAAAATTATTTTATTTAACCTTTTTAAATAATTTTATTTTTCTAGTATTTGAAAGTTATTTTTTTGATAATTTGATCATTTGGCCAATAGAATGGTAACACATGTAGTGTCAAAATTTTATTGATCAATTGACCAACTTACTCTGTTATGATAGAGAGATAATTTTAAATTTAAATGATTTCGTGAGATAGAGAGTATCCTTGTCGGTTGGGCACACCTTATCCACACAACAACACTACAACGATTTCTGAGTCTGATAGCACACAACAAAACAACCGCCATCCAATCTTCTAATTCCCCCTTTCTCTCTCCGATCTCCCAAACAAAATCTAATTCACAAAAATTTCCAGAGAGAGAAAATATGTCATCAGCTACAACATTCCCTTGTATCAAAATCTCAAATTTAGCAACATGTTCTTCTTCATCATCATCTACAACTACTTTTAGATTTTCTGCTGCTAAGCCTTCAATTGTTACCATTCGGAGCTCTCAAGCCGATGGTCCTTTAAGGAGACCGGTGGCTACTCCCCCGGCACCCCCATCGCGGCCGTCAGCTTCACCGCCGCCGCCAACAGCTCCGCCGAAGCCGGTGGCTGTCGCAGCCGTGGAGGATAGTAAGAAGAGTGTAGTGACGATGGAGTTTCAGAGGCAAAAGGCTAAGGAGCTGCAGGAGTATTTTAAGCAGAAGAAGCTTGAAGAGGCTAATCAGGCTCCTTTTTTTGGGTTTATTGGAAAAAATGAAATTTCCAATGGCAGGTAAAATTATATAACTTTTTAAGTCGTGTTTTTTTAGATTGGAGTATATCCTATTATCAAATTAACTATAATTGTGGGAAGATTAAAAATAATTTTGAGATTATGATTTTTTTACTGAAATTTCAATGGCGATTTATTGCAATAGCAAATTTAGGAAAATGATATTTCTACATGTAATTGATATTTCCGCATGTTCTCCCCTCGCATCACTCTCTCACAAGGGAAGATCATGTTGAAATTAGTTATGCAACCTATCAAATTGTAAATTTATGATATGCTACATTTGACACGCTCAGTCAATCTTTTTATTTACAGGAATTTTAGAGAAATTTATATAGAGGTAGTATTGGATAGGGTTTTTCTTTGTAAAGCCCAATTTATAGCTAATTTTTTGTATTTTTAAGAAAGTTTAAAACTAAATTTCTTTATTTTAACTATGAGGAAAGCATGTTATTTAGTTTCATGAATCTTTTGGTAAAAGTCAGAGAAAATTTTAGTTCTCTGAATCTTAACAAAAGAAAGACATTTTTAGTATTATAATTCTCTAGATCTTTCAATTGATCTTTTAATTTTTAATTTTTTTATTCTTTAAATTTTTTCATTATACATTATCTGAAAATGCTAATATAATAGGGAATTGTGTTTGGTACTAACATTTTAAAACATGGTACACTCCTGTTCCGAAATATTAGATTTAGTGATCCGAATTGTTCCAAACTTTTTCACCCTATCTACTCAACCTTCTATTGCACAAGCATTATTACAACACTTAGTGATCCAAACTTTTTAAGCCTAACTACTCAACCTTCTATTGCACAAGCATTATTACAACGCTTTATGATTTACAAACGAGAAACATCTTCTTATATAACCCTTAAGCCATACCACCAATGACTAAGATCAAATCTAAGGAAAGGCAAAGAATTACTATCTAGAATCATCCTCTCTAAGAAATTTACAAAGTATTATAATCACATCAGTAAATCTAGAACATCTTTAATAGAAACCCTAATATGTAAAATAAGATTCTAGAGGATGCCATCTCATATAGTTTAATGAACGCCTTGTTGGTGTCAAGTAAGCGATGACATGATGAAATCTTTGACATGACGTAATCTTGTTGAAAATGTAGTTGTTGTGACACTAAGCTTAGAAATAATTCAACTAATGACGGACCTAGAAATTTTCAGCTACGGGTGAATATTTTCCTCAATAAAATATATGTTAAACAAAAAGACAATAAAAATTAGGCTTATATACAGAGAAATTATAAATAAATAGTGTTTTTAATACATAGAGTGTTGGTATTTACTCCCTCGGTTCCATAATAACTGTCTTTTTAGAAGAAAAAATGTGTTTCAATTTATTTGTCGTTTACAACTTTCTAGGAGAATAAATTATTTATTTTCCTATATTACCTCTAACTTCTCTCATTCTCTCAATAAGTTTTTTCTCTTGTATTAATAGTTTTCAACTTTCCATAAAGGGGTAGTGCTGGAATTTCATACAAATTTTAATTCTTAAATGATAGTATTAAATGACTTTCTTAATTCATGTGCATGAAGCTAAAAAGACAGTTATTATGGAACTGAGAGAGTAATATTTTTCTTTTGAAAAGAAAACAATATATGTAACAAATTGTTAATGTCTACTAACTTTATTTTATTCGTATTATAATTGATATATAAAAGTATTATTAACTTGCTAAAAAGGAATATACATTTTTATTGGTAGTATAAAATTTTACAATATTCTTAAAGTTATCATGGTAAGTGCAATATCATACCATCAGTATAACCATAGTTATCAGAATCTTACGATATGCGATAAGTATAGTACAATACAATGCGATATAGAGACAATTCGATACGTATTACAGAGTGAATCGAAAATGACACCGTATCATATGATTCAAATACGATACGATACAATGTGCGATACTTTTTAAAGCTAGCAAGTGACTGAAAAAGTTTCTATGTAGATCTAAAAGAGTAAAATCAAAATTTTTGAGCTTTTCATTTTAAATGAATAGGTTTTTTAGCGTAAACATATTCTATATCTCTTGATGAGTTTTTAATCACTTTTTAGACTCATCTTCTTCCATGGAATGTTTGATTTATTTTTTTCACTCCACTTTCCACAATTAGAAATATAAATCTCCACGAGTTAATTTGAATTATTCTCTTTGCTTTGTGTTTTAAAGGTGGATCTGCATTTTTTTTTTCTTGTTACTCAATATTACTAAAATAATATCTGACAATTCAATTTAGGGTATTTTGGCTACTATTTAACTTTAAAATTAATTTAGTCTATAATAATATTAACTTTACTACTTTAATACATATTCAAGTTAATATGCTTGATTGTCCAATAAATTGTGTGTTTTATATATTTAAATATATATTACCACACATTTTTCATTTTGTTTTCATATCGTACGATACATGAAACACGATATGCGGATTTTGGATAGACGATACGATTCTCAATTTGACAATTATGAGCATAACTAACACTCAATAAATTTAAGAGTAATCATGAAACAGAAATACATCTTTAAAATTCTAAATTTTCAAAGAGAATTCTTTTTGTGGAAGGGAGAGAGTAATATTTATAATTTTATGTCTAAATTAAATAATTTTCATTAATGTTAATTTTCAAAATTTTGAAATCAACTTTAAGAATTAAAAATGAAACTTATTTTGTGAGATAGATAAAATATTACTTTTTATGAACTTATAATTTTTTAAAATATACAACTTGGTACCCTATATATAAAAAAGTTTCAAAAAAAAATCCGGGCCGCAGTCCCCCACCACCCCGTGTAGGACAACCCCTGATCTCACCTATTTTTTATTACTACTTTTTAGAAAACTATTCCTAGCCATGTTTAGAATAAATGTAATTTGTACCAATTAAGGGATTCGAATAAACCTACCCCTACAGTATTCTGTACCACAAGTGACATTTTCCATTCTTGATTTTGTTCCACGTCCCTCATTGAACTACGTTCTTGTTAAAATTGGTTACCATCAATTCAAGTATCCTATGATTAATCTAGGTCAAACTATAAGAATATAACAATTCCATCCAAAATCCAGGTAAAGCAATATGAATTAGGGTCCTAACTAAGTACCAGTCAAACTGCAGTAATAGCTTCCGTTTCCAACTCTCACATTTGTGAAGTTTTCTTCTTAGACATGATTATTATAAGAATACTTGTATTTCTTTCTCTGTATATGTTAGTTAGAAGACGTGAATTTGTAGTAATGGAAAGATGGTTTTCTAAGAACAGAGTATATTTTAAGGTGTTTATTAAAAGTCGTGAAGAGTCCACAAACCCAATCTCCTGCTCTAATTTGGTGTAGCTTCAATAGTAAAATAAACCAGTGCAAGTCTTCTTTTATTTCTTTAATTCAGGGCGACCCATTTAACCATTCAAACCAACCTGTGGATACCTCGACTCACTTTGATTTGAGAGGTTTTTCTTTTCTTTTTCGTCAAATAGATTTATTGTGTTGCATGCCGTAGGAAACAAGAATTATTATGATTTCAAAAGTGAGAAAAAAAGATAATATAGACTTGTTATAAAGAACATATGATATAGAGTAGCAAAAACTGAGAGAGAAAAAAGGGAGGGAGTGAGGTCGAATATGTATGAACCCAAAGCAGTAGCAAGAAGGATTGATTGTTCAAACTTCAATGGAAAACTAGTGGTAAAGACCTCATGTTTGAAGTATGACCAGATCAAGATCTTGCATACATTATCATTAAATTAGAATACACAGATGCAAGTAGAATAGATAGGTAAGGTCCATTTTTGGATTGGTTTGGTCGACGTTCGGCTAATGGTTACTTTATTCAGCATCTCAGCCTAAACAAACTGACCACTGAGACATAGGAATCAGGTAGGTTGGTCCCTGGTTGCGCACTAACACTCTGTTGGAACTAGAATATGATTGGTTGTCTTTGGCTCAAAATCTCCAATGTGCTTGATTGTGAATTTGTGATGAAATGGTTCCTTACTACCAAGAAGAATATCACCAAAGATCCATCGAGTTCTCATTAAAAACTCTTATATTGTTGCTGCTACTAGTACTCAAAACACTTATATTTTGTTGGAACCATTTAAGATGTGCCGACTTTTATTATCTACGTTTGTCTCATATGTTCCTTTTATTGATTGAATGATGTTAGAAAAATATAGAAGTAGAAATGTTGTGTTGCCTCTTACCCGATGACTGCTTCTATTTAGGAAGCCTAGTTCAACTCTTTAGCTAAGTTGAAGTTTCTAATCCTATAACCGACACAGCAATAAAATATGAGACTGAGACCTCATAATAGGAACATATCTAGATAGTTTTCTTTCAAAATTAAAGTGAATGTGATCTCCTGAAAAGAATTTTGAAGCGTTCCAGAATTTTTAAGGAAGGCCAAGCATGTCTTTCCCCTGCTACCTTTTGGGGAAACACTTTTCAGAATCTTGCTTTCGCTTGGTTCTCAGAAACCCAAAATAAAATAAAAAATTATACGGTGAGATTATACTAAATTTTGATTCAATTATATTTTATCAACTACTTGAGTCTATTCAGTTATAAGAAACTGAAGAAATCATGATATCTTCGTTTGAATCACCAACTCCTTTTTATCGATCATTTCATCACCAACTCTTAAAACAACATTCTTTATTTGTTGATTGTACAAAAACATATACATAATGGGTGCTTGTAATATTAGTAATAAGAAATGGAGATTTATTTCAATTTTATTGCTACCTTTAAATCAGTCAATGGATTTTTCATACCTATTTAAGTTATGTTAATATATTGAACCCTTTTTATTCTATTGACATGTATATATGCCAAACTTGAATGCTGCCATGAACTATCTTATGCTGTGTGTTGAAATATTGTTTTGAGCAGATGGGCGATGTTTGGTTTTGCTGTTGGGATGTTAACAGAGTATGCAACAGGCTCAGACTTTGTTGATCAAGTAAAGATCCTTCTCTCAAATTTCGGGATAGTAGATCTTGAATGATTTTTATTCTTGCTCTTCAACGCCACTATATTTTACTGTGAATTCTTTTTAATCATCTCCAATGTACCACTGTAATTTCTTTAAGTGATATGTTTAATTTTATTTGCTCAAATCACTTCATTCCATAATGTTGTAACCTTGCAATGACAACACTTTTGCACATTTGATAATACAAGAAGTTAGCAATTTTTTGCGCTACATATGGACCTTACAGGAGTAACTAAATAAATGTTTACAAGGATGACCTGCAATTTCAGATGTCTATGCAGATTGCAGTACAGGATGGCCTTTGATGTCCAAAGCTTGGCAAGCATCAAAACTTAATTAGAGAGTTATTGAGGTATATTTTTATTTAGATAAATCAAAATTTTGATCACAGGTAAATACTTTGATCTAAAGGAGAAGGTTATATGTCTATTGAAATTGATGCCAAAATAATAGGATCTTACCCTGCTCTATTTGTGAGTTTCGGACGGGATGGGAAAGAAAAGAATAGAAAATTTATGATTTTTTTTCAGGTTGTTAGTGGGGGTAGTGTTAGATGTCTCCAATGATGTATAATGAACAAGACAAATGCTACACAAACCAATCCCGGGCGCTGTGCAACTACACTACTGTCTGTGGGTGTTCTATAATTCTCCATTAGTTCTCCTTATTTCATATATGTATGTATATATTTTTTCCAAACAATAGCTTATAACCTAGTGAAATCTGTTTTCTCTAGTCTACTTTAGTAGTTACAAGACTAGATCAATCCTTGTGCTAAAAAACACTCCAGAGCATGGTTTTTCAGTTTAAAACTAACTCTCCAGATAAATGAGTTTTGTGTGATCCATTCCCTTTATAGATCAGATCTTACAAATGAAATTTTTGGAGCATGGTTCTCTGTTTTTTTTTTGTTTTTGATGTTTTTCCCCCTCAAAATGGAAAAATAAATCTTTATTAAATACTTCTTGCTCTTAAAAAGCTCTATTGAGATTATTATAATCATTGAGCCTATACAACTACACAAGTGAACCTATCATCCTCTACCCAACTGGCCAACACCCATAGGGAAAGTATTACTTTTCCTCTCTTTTTTTGTCTTTTCTACTTGGTCAACAACCCTGGCCTCCATCTTAGGTTTGAGGGACAGCTCTGTGTAACATTAGTTAGTAGTGGCAAGGGCTACTTCAATTGACAGGTTTATGTTCAAAAATAGGATATGTGCTTTGTTAGAATATTATCTTATATATATATATATATATATATATATATATATATATATATGGGTCTCCATTCACAGCAATCGGTTGTTGGGAAGCAACCCCTTTTATCCAGCCGGTACAAGCTGTACCGGCTTATAAAAAAAAAAAAAAAAAATCTAAGGCCGGTACAGCTTGTACCGACTGGATAAAAGGGGTTGCTCACAACAATCGGTTGCTGGAACCCCTATATATATATATATATACACTTGCAGTCTGTAGGGGAAAAATCAATAAATAAAATATCAATTTTCCTGTTTTCTTCTTTTTTCTTTATCCTTTTCTGTTTTTTGTTATTTTTCTGTCATCTTGTTCAATGGCAATGAATATCCTTGTTATTATCATTGCATGACTAGTTATATGGATATTTTGAACCTATTTCCTTACAATTATATTGTCATGGCTGAGTCCCAAGCTCCATCAGACTTCGATGGTTCGGCAGCCATGAAACCAGATCGTGACACTCTTCTTTTAAAAATATGCTCTCCTAAATCTCTCTTATTTTGCGCTAATAAATTATTCTCCCTTTTTGTTGAGTTTGTTTTTCACTTTTGTGAGACTTGTTTTCTCAATGAGATGACTAGTTTCTTTCTCTTTTGTGAAGAGATTTCAGTATTATCTCTTGAGAGATTTTGCTTTATTCGTTTTAGAGATTTTATTTTCTCCGTTAAGGAGATTTATTTCGTTCACGTGATATTTTTCAGTGAATAAATTATTGAGGATTATTTAGATTTGGATATGGCGCTTTCATTGCGGTTTGTTCTTCCGTTGTCACGCTGAATAATGATTTATATCTGCGTATTCTATTATTATTTTGGGAATATGACTATATTTCAAGAGTTTATTTGGTATCTACCAACGTTATTTATTATTTTATTTGAAAGAATTACTGTTAGTTTGTTTTTTGTAATCATTTCATCCTTTATAAAAAATTACAATTTTATTATATTTTAGTCTTTTGGACTATTTGATAAAAAAAAAACTACACAAGTAACCATGATCATGTATTTAGATCATCAACTAATTACAATTTAACACATCATTTTTTAGGGTAATTTTAAGCATTAGTCGTGTTTTTTTGTTTTGTTTTTGGATTTATATGTATAACATTACTTTTTTTTAATTGACATTTTAGAAGAAAAAATATATATTAAAAAGTATAATAAAATATTTTTCTAATCAATTAAACAGGGTATAACTTCTCGATTATCCTTCTAAATTCATAATATGAAGGGATAAAAAAAATAAGCAAATAAGTAACATTTGATAATTGATATGTCTGAATAAAAAAAGTTGTTTGATAATTGATATGTCTGAAATATCTGAATAACATATTTTTTTATTTACTTCTCTAAAAAAATTCAAAAAATTATTGTAAATTTATTTAATATTACTTAATATAATAGTTAATATTGTAAAACAAAAATATAAAAAAATCATTCAGTCGCTCATCATTCAACTCATTCAGCTAAAAAAAAGGACTAAATCATTCAGCCCAAATCGTCTGAATGGCTGACCAGTTCAGCCATTTAGACGAGCTGAATAGCTGAATCGGTTAATCATTCAGTAAAAAATAAACAGCCTTAACGCTCTGTTTCTGAGTTTTAAAATGGACATAAAAGAAAAGAAAAGAAATAGACGAAAATTTTAAGTTTTCTTTCCAATTCTTATGTTTCTGAGTTTTTTAATAAACAGAAAAGAAAAGAAATGGATAGAAAACTTGGCCACTTTTCCTGTCAAAGTCGTCCAAAATTGGCCTGATTTTGTCGGAAAAGAAATTATAATAAGTAATATTTTTATAATTCCCATATTATCCTCAACTTTTAATATAATAAATTTTAAATTACAACTCATGTCCTCAATTTTAAATTTTCTATTCTTTTCTATTAAAAACTCAGAAACAACATAAAAGAAAACTTCTAGTTTTCTATTCTTTTCTTTTCTTTTCTGTTCTAATTTAAGTTTTCTATTTTTTTCTTTTTTGTTCAAAATTCAGAAACAGATTGTAAGTCATAAAAAAGAGTAGCAATTATTACTACAGCTGGTCGTAATTATTTCAATCAACCCACGTGACTCTACTTAATTTCGGCAGCGGGCAGTGGGTGGCGGGCGGCGGCAAGAAGAATTGGTTGTTTAAACACTAAATAGCAAACTAATGGGAGAAGGTTCAAAAATACCATTGACGTTTACCGCGATGTCTACCGAACATTTTATACTTTTTTTTAATCTAAAAGTACCCTTAACGTTATGCTTTTTGGGTCACTCGTACCCCTGCCGTTAACAGAAGACAAACGTGGTTAAAATTGTCTGATGTGGCAGACACATAAATGCTTAAAGAGCTTACACATGTAAATATGTCATTTAATCAAAACAAAAAAATCTAAAATTCAAAATAAAAAAAATAACATATTTACATTATTTAATCAAAATACTAAAATTCAACTTATTTTGTTAACTAATCAAAACAACTAATTAATTAAAACAAGTTGTATAACATATTTACATCATTTAATCAAAATACTAAAATTTCAAACATAACATATTTACATCAAATACTAATTAAAAAACACTAAAATACTACTTTAAAAAATACTAAAATACTAAAAAAATAAAATTAAAAAAAATAATAAAATACTAAAATTTAAATTATTTGTTAATTAATCAAAACAACAAAAATTCAAATTACATCATTAAAATACTAAAATTTTTAGTATTTTGAATATTACAAAATTAACGTTAATATTTTTAGTATTTTGAAAATTCAACTAATATTTTTAGTATTTTGATGATTAACCTTAATATTTTTAAAATTCAAAATTCAAAAATTCAACTAATTCAAAATTTCAAAATAATTAACGTTAATTCAACTAAAATCATCAAAAAAAAAAATTAACGTTAATATTTTTTACTAAATAACGTTAATTATTTTGAATTATTTGAATTTTTGAATATTTTTAAAATTTAACTAAATAATATTTTTAAAATTCAACTAATTACATCATCAAAAAATATTAACGTTTTTTAATATAAAAAAATATGGCAAAAAACACTTTTTCACCACTGTGGTTGTAGTGTTTTAACCAATTGGCCAC
The DNA here is from genome assembly GCA_020205505.1 of Panax japonicus. Lineage (NCBI taxonomy): Eukaryota > Viridiplantae > Streptophyta > Magnoliopsida > Apiales > Araliaceae > Panax > Panax japonicus. The sequence continues at coordinate 53,694,433 of CM035097.1, read as the reverse complement.
TGTGATTTTAAAAAATTCAATTAGTCGACTGTACTTTTTAAAAATATTCAATCAACCCATTCCGTCCAATTTTGCAGACGGGCGTTAAAAAATTGGATTGATTTTTCCTACGTGGCTTTAAAAATTTAGATACTAATGACGTGTATTTGCTGATTGGGACAACAAGACCAATCAGTTAAGCCTTCGTGGAATGAGTGGGAGGAAACCGTAGCAAACAAAAGAAAAACAAAGTGGGTCTCTAGTGTAAGACCCCAAATTTTATGAAATAAAAGTATTCAATTTTTCTATTTAATAAATAGTTAAATTGATAAAAAGTTAAAGTTAAGGGTGGTATGTGAATTTTTTTCAAAATAAGCAAGTGGTTATAAAATATTCATTTTTGTCGGGGAATATTCGTTTAGTCGGGGAATATTCTTGTTGTCGGGGAATATTCGTACGACGGCACAGCCATTTGTGGGCCCCATAATAGAATAACTGTCGGATGAAGAAAATGACAAATTTGAGTTTTTATAAATAATAGCGTAATCGTTACCGTTAATACTGTTGGAAAACCCGGTGGATAAAGTAAAGTAATACGCGTTGTTTCACAGTAGAACACGGTATTGCACAGTATTTTTGAATTAGTGATTCTTATGTAAGAAGACACTACTCAATAATTGTTACAGTAATTATTGTTTAATATTTTATTTTATTGATTCAATAATTGCTGCGTTGATATTTCATATTATTGTTGTTTCAATAATTATCACTGCACAGTATTTCCCATTATCAGATCAATAATTCATATTATTTGAATAATATTATTAGATAGCATTATTGGCAATGTCTATAAAGTTCTGTCAAGGAGAGGTTTTGTGACAACCCCAAAATAGATCCATTCTATCCAACTCATTCTGAGTCGCCAAATACATGGTACAGAAAATAACTATAACTTTATTACAACAATTATCGTGCAAAATACAACAACACATATGCTATGAGTTTGGATACAAATATATACCAACTGTGACACTCATCCCAACCTTGGATAGCACGTCACAATGACACCTTACATAAAGGTATAGTCAAAAATTGTTTTAGAAATTAGAATATTTGGGAAGTACTCAAGGAAACCTTCGTACATGGGAGGTTTAGACCATAAAGTCTATTATCTTCTCCACATTAAAAATCCACCAACAATGTTTTAGAACATATGGTAGATGATAAAAATTTCAACCATAATTGCAACGGAATGAGCAATCCATTAGAAGAGTCAAATAGACCATAAAGTCTATTATCTTCTCCACATTAAAAATCCACCAACAATGTTTTATCCCTGTAACGTCAATCAACAGTTCTGGTCCGCAATCATATGAATAACTCATAATCATAATTGTGATTCTAAATTTCTCTTCACATCCAGGACGAAGATAATTTTCATCACATGTTTTTTCCTGAAACATCAAAGATCATGGTTATACCAAATCACAGTTCTTGTTTATAATCATACTAACAATTTCATCTTTGCACTACGAGCCAAAGATATTCATCAACAGACCATCTTTGCACTACAGGCTAAAGATATTCAACAACAGGTCATCTTTGCACTACGGGCCAAAGATATTCATCAACAATTCATCTTTGCACTACAGGCCAAAGATATTCCTCAACAGTTCATATTTGCACTACAGGCCAAATATATCCATCAACAATTCATATTTGCATTACAGGTCAAATATATTAATATCTCAAAGAAATATATAATCATTTCAGAATTTATATAAACAATAATTATAACCATGTTGATCATTTCACCTTTGCACTTAAGCTAAAGATATTCAATTATAAATTCAATAGTCATGATCATACCAGTCAACAATTCAACTTTGCACTACTGGCCAAAGAGAACCCATAGTCATGATCATACCAATAATCTACCTATCTTTACACTCAAGTCAAAGAGAAGTTAATATCATCATTAGGGTTATAAAAATGTTATATATGATAATAAAAATAATATAATCAAGATATAGATTTAATCTTAAGAGTAATATTCATAAATCAACTATAATTTGGTTAGAAAAAAAAAACCAATTTTATCATGAATAGTAACTCGTGAATAGTAACCCATGAATAGTAACTTCGTGAATAGTAACTCGACACAAAAAAGTAAAAATTCCACAATAAAATCCATACCAATATTTTGGTATAATGATATTGAAATAACATTTCTTAAACTTATAAACAATTTATTTTAATTGTTTACAATTTACTAAATAATGCATTTAATCATCCTAAAATTCCAAACTCATAAGATTTCATCACCAATAACCAAAACCCTCGTAAAAAATATGCATATACCTCATATAGGATTCTCAAGTCATAAAATCATATTTTCAATTTTCTTATTTAACATAACATATTTAATTCATTCACTAATAACTAGTCCATTTTCATGAAAAATACTAAATCAGTTCCAAAAATATTTCTTTTTTGGGATTTAGCATAATATAGTCCTATATTGAACATATATTTTTCTCAGAATTTTTAAAATTCATTTACTATTTTTCATATGGCCAAAACCGTCGAATATTTAGACATTTATCATAAATTATAATTTTATCCAAAAATTCCGAAATTCACATAGTATACTGATATTAAATAGATATACTTTCAATAAAAATTTCATCAATTTTGGAGTTAACCACAAGAGTTATAAGCGGTTACTTTTAAAATAGTCTTTTCCCGTAAAATTCATAATTCTTAATCTATACATCCAAAAATCGTCATTTTTGGACACAATCAATAAAACTCATCAAAATATCATTTCAAATTTTTTTAGAATTTTATGAAGGACGGAAGAAGTACGAACTGGAAAACATAATAACCCTTAAAATCACTTACCTCAAAAGAGCAGTATTTCTGACTTGAATATCGAATATAACGCTGAACGAACTTGCGTTGTATAGAAACACTCAAGATATCTAAATACTAACAAAAAATATGTTTGATAATATAGAGAGAGAAAACTTATGTTTCTGGTGTGATTTTTATTTCTAACTTAAGCACCTATTTATAGGAAAATGCTAGAACGCCAAAAGATACTAAATTAATAAAATATTAATATATCTTCTTCCTCATTCCACGCCCACTCTTGCTGAAAAATCTGAGCAACCAACATTAAAATCAATTCAGCACATGGTTTGAAAAGTAAAAGTGGGTCCCACCCATAAATTAATAAAAATCATTTTATTTTTTAAAACTTCAATAATTCATAGAAAATAGACCGTTTATCATAAAAATACGAATTTTATGTCCATTCTGCCTGAAATCAAATTTTCTACAACTTTGTAGCTTTGAATTTTTCCAAATTCCAAACCAAAAATATCCGAAATCCACAAACGGATGATTTTTAATACCTCCACACAGACAAAATATTGATAAAACACCTCAACATTAATTACTTCATTTTTGTCCACATAAAAATAAATAAATCCATCATTTATATCCACATAAAATAAATATTTCCTTATCATATAAATCAATAATTAATTATTCACAAATAATATTACAGAATCACAATAATGACAACCAGGCAGTTCCCAGGAAAGAGGGGGATTTCTGATAAGGATTTCTCCTTACTGGCGCGCAATTAGGTGACCAAACCTCTCCTTGACAGAATTTTCTAGACATTACCAATAATGCTAACTAATAATATTATTCCAAATAATATAAATTATTGATCTGATAATGGAGATGATGTGCAGTGACAATTTTTGAGCAATAATAATATAAAATATCAACGTAGCAATTATTGTGACACCTCCAAAATAGGTATACAACACCTATTCTGAGTCGCCAAATACATGGTACAGAAAGAAAACTACAACTTCAATAATACAATTGTCGTGCAAAATACAACAACACATACTGTGAGTTTAAATACAAATATTGTCTTCTAGACAATATCCACACTCAAATAAGTCCTCGTTACAATTATTCAAACACTATTTTACAGAAATAGTGAGGACTGTTAAAACATCTTTCTAGAACCATCACTCCGTACCCCGACTAGTTCCTGCAATATTCTTACCTCCTGAGAAAAATGGAACAAAAAAGAAAAGTGTGAGCTCAATTAGCCCAGTAAATAATATTATGACCAAGATAATATACAACAAATTATCGTTAGTCTTCAACAGGGAAAAATCTGATAAAATATAATAGCCAACAAGTTTTAGATCAACAACTGCATCGGAAACAACAACTCATTAGAAGAGTCAAGTAGAGAATGAGTTCTACAATCTTCTAAGATTTAAAAGTCCATCATCAATATTTTATCTCTGTAACAACAATCAATATACATCTTTAATCAAATATTCATCTTTGTACTATAGGCCAAAGATATTCATTTGTATCACCAGTTGGTCATGTTCATCTCAACATCTGTTCATCTTTGCACTACGGGCCAAAGATATTCATTAGTTAATCATTTATCTTTGCACTACAGGCCGAAGATATTTAGTAATATCATCATTTAGGACTAAGGATGATAAAAAATATTTTAAAGAAAACGAATCCAGTGAGATATAAGGATAAATAGTAAGGATTCGTATAACAGTTTATCCAAGATTAATAATACTCCATAATAATAAATTTTAAAGCAAAATTCAAGAATAAAGATCAAAACATGGATACAATCAAAGATAGTAACCATAATAGACATCTTGGATAAAAAGAAAAAAATTTCATTTTTAGGTGAATAATGCCGTATTCGTGAATAGTGTCGTATACGTGAATAGTGTCGTATACGTGAATAGTAACCCGACACAAAAAGTTCTAAATTTGATAAAAAAATCAGATCAATACTTCGGCATAATGATATTGAAGAAATAATATCATATATAAAGAAAATAACATCACTTACCTCAAAATATCAGTACTTCTGGTCGGAATATCGGTATAAGGCTGAAGGAAAGTTGCACTAATGAATAGAAACTCACAAAGTATCTAAATACTCACAAAATACACTCAATAATCTAGAGAGAGAAAGAGAAAAAACTTGTTTCTGGTGTGATTTTCAATTCTAACTTAGCCTACTATTTATAGGAAAATGTTAGCAGACTTGACCTGCAACCTGATGGCTTTACCTGCTACTATTCCCACCCACCATATTTGAAATAAATTCAGCACATTTTTTCACCAACCACAAGTGGGGCCCACTCAATTCTAGAATTTTCCACCAAAATCATTTATAAATCTAATTTCTGAATCAGTTACCTCTTAAAATTCATAACAAATCATACGTTCATTTTTAACGGTTCAAAATTTGTGGACATATACTGAACTTATATATGTATAACATATCCAAAAATTACAACGATCTAACGGTCGGATTAAAAATTATAACTCACACAATATATCTCAAAAATACTGGTTTAATTTTTAATACCTTCATTCCGACAAAAATACTGATAAAACACCTCAACATTAACTCCTTCATTTTTAACCACAATAAATATATCCAACATTTATATCCACATAAAATAAATATTTCTTTATCATAAGAATCAATAATTAATTATTCACAAATAATATTACAGAATCACATTTATGACAACCAGGCCATTCCCAGGAAAGAGGGGGCTTTCTAATAAGAATTTCTCCTTATTGGCGCGCAATTAGGTGACCAAATCTCTCCTTGACAGAACTTTCTAGGCATTGCCAATAATGATATCTAATAATATTATTCAAATAATATGAATTATTAATCTGATAATGGGAAATACTGTGCAGTGATAATTATTGAAACAACAATAATATAAAATATCAACGCAGCAATTATTGAATCAATAAAATAAAATATTGAACAGTAACTACTGTAATAATTATTGAGTAGTGTCTTCTTACGTAAAGATCAATAATTCATCAATACTGTGCATCCACGCGTATTACTGTATTTTAACCACCGGGTATTTCAATAGTGTTAACGGTAACAACTACGTCGTTATTTATAAAAACTCAAACTTGTCGTTTTCTTCATCCGACAGTTATTCTGTTATGGGGCCCATAAATGGCTGCGCCGTCGTACGAATATTCCCCGACAACAAAAATATTCCACGACCAAATGAATATTCCCCGATAACAAAAATATTTTATAACCACTTGTATATTTTGCAAAATTTGCACATTTCATCCATAACCAGAGAATTATATCAAATTAATACCTTATTATTCACAAATATAATTAGAGGAAACTCGATTTTATTTATAATAAGTTGGGGTCTTACAATTATTTAATCAATAAAATAAAATATTGAATAATAATTACTGTAACAATTATTGAGTAGTGCCTTCTTACGTAAGGATCAATAATTCAAAAATACTGTGTAAAACCGTTTGCTACTGTGCAAACACGAGTATTACTGTATTTTAACCACCGGGTATTCCAATAGTGTTAACGGTAACAACTATGCCGTTATTTATAAAGACTCATTTTTTGTCGTTTTCTTCATCCGACAGTTATTCATTGTGGGTCCCACAAATGGCTGCGCCGTCGTATAAATATTCCCGACAAAAAGAATATTCCACGACCAAAAGAATATTCCCCGACAATTGAATATTTTATAACCACTTGCGTATTTTGAAAAATTCATATCTCACCCTTAACTTTAAACTTTTATCAATTTAACCATTTACTGAATAGTTATTATAAGAAAAATTGAATACTTTTATTTCATAAAATTCGGGGTCTTACAGGTTTGGTCACCTAATTGCGCGCCAGTAAGGAGAAATTCTTATCGAAAAGCCCCATCTTTCCTAGGAATGGCCTGGTTGCTATAATTGTGATTCTGTAATATTATTTGTGAATAATTAATTATTGATTTATATGATAAGAAAATATTTATTTTTATTGTGGTTATAAATGAAGGAATTAATGTTGAGGTATTTTATCAGTATTTTGTTGGAATGGAGGTATTAAAAATCGTCCGTATATGGATTTCAGATATTTTCTGATTGGAATTTGGAAAAACTTTCTTCTACAAAGTTGTAGAGAATTAAATTTCCTATGGAAAGCACATGAGATTTGAATTTTTCTGATAAAATGGCTATTTATTAAGAATTATTGAAGTTTTGAAAAATATAATATTTTTATTAAAAATATGGTGGGCCCCACTTTTGGTTGGTGAAAAATAAAATTTTCTAGAATTTATTTTCAAAAGTGGTGGGCTTAAATAGTAACAGGTAAAGCCATCAGGTAGCAGGTTAGTCTGCTATGGCGTTCTAAGCATTTTCCTATAAATAGGGTGCTTAGTTAGAATTGAAATTCACACCAGAAACAAGTTTTCTCTCTTTCCCTCTCTATATTATCGAGCGTATTTTTTTGATTATTTAGATACTTTATGAGTTGCTATTCATCAATGCAAGTTTCCTTCAGCCTTATACCGATATTCTGATCAGAAGTACTGATATTTTGAGGTAAGGGATGTTATTTTCTTCATAATGATGTTATTCTTTTAATATCATTATATCTAAATGTTGGTATATATTTTATTGTAGAATTTCTACCTTTTTGTGTCGGGATTACTATTCACGTATACGGTACTATTCACGTATACGTCACTATTCACGTATACAACACTATTCACGTATATGGCACTATTCATGTATATGACACTATTTGCGTATATGATATTATTTATGTCACGAGTTACTATTCACGAGTTACTATTCACGAGTTACTATTCACGAAGTTACTATTCACGACAAAATTGGTTTTTTTTTACCAAATTATCGTTGATTTATGAATCTTACTCTTGAAATTAAATCCATGTTTTGATCATATTGTTTTTATTATCATATATAACATTTTTTATAATCCTGGTGATGAAATTTCTCTTTGACTTGAGTTTAAAGATGAGTAAATTATTGGTATGATCGTGACTATGGGTTCTCTTTGGCCAGTAGTGCAAAGTTGAATTGTTGACTGGTATTATCATGACCATTGAATTTACAATTGAATATTTTTAGCTTAAGTGCAAATGTGAATTGATCAACATGGTTATAATTATGGTTTATATAAATTCTGAAATGATTATGTATTTCTTTGAGATATGAATATCTTTGGCCTGTAGTGCAAAGATGAATTATTGTTGAATATCTTTGGCCTGTAGTGCAAAGATGAATTATTGTTGAATATCTTTGGCCTATAGTGCAAAGATGACCTGTTGTTGAATATCTTTGGCCTGTAGTGCAAAGATGACATGTTGATGAATATCTTTGGCTTGTAGTGAAAAGATGACCTGTTGTTGAATATCTTTGGCTTGTAGTGCAAAGATGAAATGATAATGAATATCTATGGCCTGTAGTGCAAAGATGAACTGTTAATGAATATCTTTGGCTTGTAGTGCAAAGATGAAATGATAATGAATATCTTTGGCCTGTAGTGCAAAGATGAACTGTTAATGAATATCTTTGGCCTGTAGTGCAAAGATGAAATGATAATGAATATCTTTTGGCCCGTAGTGCAAAGATGAATTTATTAGTATGATTATAAACAAGAACTGTGATTTGGCATAACCATGATCTTTGATGTTTCAAGTAAAGACAGGTGATGAAAATTATCTTCGTCCTGGATGAGAAGAGGAATTTAGAACCACAAATATGATTATGAGTTATTCACATGAATGTGGACAGGAACTGTTGATTAATGTTACAGGGATAAAACATTGTTGGTTGATTTTTAACATGGAGAAAATAATAGACTTTATGGTCTATTTGACTCTTCTAATGGATTGCTCGTTCCGCTGCAACTATGGTTGAAATTTTTTATCATCTATCATATGTTCTAAATCTCTGATTTATTACTATTGAAGGCTATTGATAATTTATTTATCTTTAGTCATGATATTCTTTACTGGGCTAGTTGAGCTCACCCATTTGCTTCACAATTCCTTTCAGGTAATAAGAGTATAGCTGGGTCGAGCAAGGGTAACAAGGAAATAAAACGGTGGTCTCTAGCTATGGAGTTCTCCCTAAACAATATAGAAAAGTGTGTTGTATTTTATACATCATTTAGTAGTTATATTTGGTGAATCAAATAGGGTGAGACGAACCCAACGTTGGAAGGGTGTTTTGCCACTATCATATAAGATGTCTAATGACATACAACCTCGTGTCATCATAAGACAGAGTTGTGCACATCCAAGAGCACTGCCTATATAATCTTAGTGTTTGGTTGAAGTATAACTCTCAATTAGAGACAATGGAGATAATGATATGTCAAGAGAAGACTCCCATTGGAAAGAATATGATAATAATCTTCTCATTTTTCTTTGTGGTCTATTGGGCCAACCAAGGATACTTCTATAGACATATGATATCTATCATAATCTAGACGCGTGGCCTCCCATGTACGAAAGTTTCCTTGAGCACTTTCCAAAGATTTTAATTTCTAAAACAGTTTTTGACTGTACCTTTATGTAATGTATCAATGTGAGGTGTTGTCCATAGGTTGGACATGAGTCACAATTGGTATTAAAACTCACAGTATATATGTTGTTGTATTTTGCACGACAATTAAAGTAATAAAGTTGTAGTTGTTTTCTGTACCATGTATTTGGCGACTCAGAATAGGTTGGATGGATTGGACCTATTTTGGGGCGTCATATCTAGGGCTCAAAATCAAAACTTTGTCTGAGAAGAAATCAAGGAAGAAGGTGGGGGTCTCTGGCGACACAAACAGATGAACAAGGTGGGGTATCAATCCAATAAAGTTAGGGTTCCAATCATCTACCATATTAAGCGAGACAGACAGACGAACAAGGTGGGGTACATCCCAAGAAAGTTAGGGTTCCAGTCAACTACCGAACATGTAAGTGTGGTTTGGGTTCCACCAATTTTTGTCTGTGTTATAAAATATTGTACTCTTTTTCATCTTTGTTTTTTCTTAAAAGCGAAGGTATACGGTGTTGATAGGAAGTATTGCACTTTTTCATCTTTGTTTTTTCCAATCTCCAAGTTCTCATATGAAGTATTGCACTTTTATGCATCAATGAAAATGAAATACTTGATGATATTTTGGATTTAAACATGAATGATATTTTGGATTTATAAGTGAAGTTATGGTTACCAACATTAGTGAAATAGTGCTTTTTCCCTAATAGTTGGTAGCCATAACTTCACTGTTTGTCAAACCCCTAATAGTGTAAAAGTGTAAAAGTGCTTTTTCCCTAATAATTGGTAGCCATAACTTCACTGATTATAGAGTTTGTAAATTGAATTGGTAAATAGAAATCACATAGGTTTAAGAGTTAAGAAATCATAAAAAGAAATTAAGGTTTAGTGTTTCTTTAATGTTTATAGTTGTGTTTCTTTAATGTTTACATATTTTTGAATCGGTGACCATGTAATAAGTTTATTCTGTAAATGGTCACGGTACTAACAAATTGAACATATTATTTAATGCAGCATGGTCTACTTTGATGTTGAATTGTACCATGGAGGTCAGTTTGTTACTAAGGAGGATGGATCATATGTTTATGATGGTGGAAGGAAAGAAACTTATAAGGGGGCTGATGGAGATTACTTGAATGTTGAGAGGATGGTGAAGTTGGTAAAAAACCTAGGGTATAAAAGACACTTTGATATGTACTTCAAATTGGTGGGGTGGACTTTGAAGGAGGGTTTAGAACTTCTTCATGATGACAATAATGTAAGACTGCTAATTGATGAAGCTATGAAAATTGGGAAGATTGATATATACTTTGACAATGAGGATAATGAAGAAACACCTACTGAGTTTGATGTTAGAAATGAGGAAGCACCAAAGCAGACGGATGATGAGGAAAGTGATGATACTTATGAAGAAAGTGATGAGGAGGAAAGTGATGCTACGAATGATGATGAGAATGAGGAGTTGATAAATATAAGGAGAAGAAAGAGACTGATAAAAAAATCAAGAGGACAAGAGTTGGTTTTGGATTATGAAGTAAACCTTGATGAAGATCCAATTTATATTGGTCACTTACATGTTGAGGAGGTTGGGGCTTCATCTATCCCAAGAAAGTAACCAAATGTGGAAAAAGACCAAGTCATCCAAAAAAATAAGGCTGCAAAGGTGGAAGTTGAACCAACATTTTCATATGTTGAGGATGAGTTAGGGTTTGGTGAAACAACCCGGGTCAAATCCCGAGTCCGGAACAAATCTTGGGTCAAATCCCAAGTCCGAATCGAATCAAATCCATCCAAATAAGGACTCAAACCACTGGCCCAATAGTATCTTCTTGGGTCATCTAGCCCACCACAGGCTCCCAAAAGGTCATAACTTGAAGGTACTATTGGTAGTAACTTTATTTCCTTATATGCAGATAAATTTTTCCCCCTATCTTTCGATGTGGGACTAGGGTGTTACAAACTCCACCACTTAAATTTCTGACGTCCCCGTCAGAACCTATCACACACACGGCCCAAAGATCTTTGCCTCTCTAGCCATTGTGGGATAATACCGGCTGACTTCGTGTCCCCACCTCCGGACCTCCATCTCTCCATTGTGGGATAATACCATCAGCCTTCGTGTCCCCACCTCCGACAACCCGATCGGATAACCCTACCCGAGCTTTTGAGAGTCGGCTCTGATACCATATGAAACAACCTGGGTCAAATCTTGAGTCCGGAACAAATCTTGGGTCAAATTCCAAGTCTGAATCGAATCAAATCCATCCAAATAAGGCCTCAAACCACTGGCCCAATAGTATCTTCTTGGGTCATCTAGCCCACCACAGGCTCCCAAAAGGTCATGACTTGAAGGTACTATTGGTAGTAACTTTATTTCCTTATATGCAGACAAATTTTTCCCCTATCTTTCGATGTGGGACTGGGGTGTTACATTTGGGACAAAAGGAATGAGGCCTTGGGTAGAAACTGAAAAAAATTATGATGATGAGATTCCTCTAAGTGGTGATTCTAGTAGTAACAGTGAATGGGAAGGAGAGGAGCCACAAAGGAAAAAGAAAAGAGTGGTTCCAACATATAATCCCAACACTCCAATTAGCAAGATAAAGTTTGAAGTTGATATGATATTCACTGGTGCTGAACAGTGTAGGGAAACTATAGTGAATTATACAATTGGTAATGGTAAGGGAATCTATTTTTCTGTTAATGAGAAAACAAGAATACAAGCAAAGTGTGCCACTAACTGTCCATGGGGGTTGTGGGCTATTTATGTGCCACTTGAGAAGGTGTTTCAAATTAAATCATACAATGAGCAACATTATTATGTGAGGAAAATAAGGATTAGGATTGTTAGATTTAGATGGTTGGTTGACAAGTTTGGGGTACAATAAGAGTAAAACCAAGAATGAAGTTGAGGGAAATACAGGCTGCAATAAAAAAAAGTTTGGACTGCAATCATCATTTCCTCAGTGTCGACGAGTAAAGAAAATGGCTTTAAGTGAAATTGAGAGCACCTTGAAGGAGCATTATGCTAAAGTCTGGAAGTATGGGAATGAGATCCTAGCTACAAATCCTGGGAGCACAGTCCAAATTAGAGGTGATGGGGGCACTCCACCTAGATTCCAAAGAATGTACATTTGTTTTAAAGCTGTTAAACAAAATTGGTTGGAAGGATGTAGACACATAATAGGGCTTGATGGTTGTTTCTTAAAGACATACTGTAGGGGTGAGTTTTTGTCTGCTGTTGGTAGGGATGCAAACAACCAAATGTTTCTAATTGCTTAGGCAGTGGTTGAAAGTGAGAACAAGGAGTCATGGAGTTGGTTTTTAGGTCTATTGTTTGAGAATGTTGGCCTGGAATTAGGTAGAGGATGGACCTTGATAACTGACCAACAACAGGTATAATTTACTTAATTACATTAACATTGAAGTTACAAAAATTTAGTAATCAGTTTCAGTTTCAGTTTGTAATTATGTTTACAAATGTTTTTGAACTTCATGTTTATTATTATTATTATTATTATTATTATTATCATTTCCTGAAGAGAACAATGAAAGGCAAAGGGTGAGCTCAACTAGCCCAGTAAGAAATATTATGACTAAGATAATGCAGAATAAATTATCATTAGCCTTAACAGTGTTAAACTGATAAAATATAACAAACATCAAGTTTAACTGCAGCAGAACAAGCAATCCTTTAGAAGAGTCAAGTAGAGAATAAAATCTATTATCTTCTAAAATTTAAAAAGTTTTTCATTACTTTTATCGTTGAGACTCAGCTTAATAAATAATCCACATCATCCATGCACTACGACCAATGATATTCATTAGTATCACGACCACAAATTATTCATGCACTACGGGCCAAGGATATTCGTGAATTCATCAATGGTCGTCATGATCATGCCAACAACTGTCCATCAATGCACTACGGCCAATGAGGATTTTTACCACATCATTTGTAACATTACGGTCATGATTATACCGAATAATCCCTGGTCATAATCATACCAAGTCCATCTATGCACTACAGGCCACATATGACTTTCAACATATTATAAACATGAGGATATTGACAATTCAATAAAAACAAGTTCAAGAATACATTTTAAAGATTTATAAGTTAATTTATCCTGAACTCGATAACGTCCAAATTGTCAACATGATACTGCTTTGTGGAGTAAAATTCAAGAATGCTCAGAAAAATATTTTCATGAAAAGATACTGGATGAAGCGCAAATATCAAGGATATTCCACTAATTTCATGGAATAATAAAGAATGGAACCAGTTCATGCGTAACCCGCATAGACAGGATATTTCAACAGAATAATAAAGAATGATATCAGGTCATGCGTATTCCGCACAGACAGGATGTTCTAACAGAATAATAAAGAATGGAACCAGGTCATGCGTAATCCGCACAGACAGAATGTTCCAACAGAATAATAAAGAATGGAATAACAACGGAATTCACCAGGCATTCGATATACTGCACAGACATGTTATTCCAACAGAATAACAAGAATAGAATAACAGAATAATTTCACCATGTATGCGGTACTTTGCATAGACATGTTATTTCAATATAATAATAAAGAATTGAATAACAACCCTTACGAGTATTGAAAGAAAATAACTCTCTTCATGAATACGAAAGAATAATACCTCTTACCTTAAAAAGAAGAGTATTCCGACTGGTAGGGCGAAGATATTCTTGAAGAAAACTTATACTGTTTTTTACGCTCAAATCTTCTTAAAACTCTAAAGAAATACGTTCAAGATTATAGAAGAAGAATTCTCTGAATTTTTGGTGTGATTTTTAATTCTAACTAAGCATCCTATTTATAGAAGAATGGAAATGATACTATGTTGCACTATGCAATAAAATATAATATATTCTATTTATAATCAAATAAAACAAAACTTTATAAAAAGTATTATGTTTTATATAAAAAGTTTTTACTATACAAATACTATGTAGGCACTACGCAAACACTATGCATAATAAAATCTAATATATTATATTTAAAATCTAATAAAACAAATAACTTTATAAAAGTATTCTGTTTTTTATAAAAATATTTCCGTTTTAGTACATTTATAATATTAATAAATTAAACTTTATCATCATTATTATAATTTACAATATTAATCGACCAGGTCTTTCCCAGGAAAGAGGGGGCTTTCCAATAAGGATTTCTTCCTATTGGCACGCAATTAGGTGACCAAACCTCTCATTGACAGAACTTCTAGACATCGTTAATATTGCAAATAATAATATTAATAACTTTGTCATCTCAATTATTGATTTAATAATATATAAAATATTGACAATAATTGAATCAAATAACGTAAGATACTATGCAGCAATTACTGTAGCAATAATTGAAAAAAACTGAGTGAATTCTCACGTAAGCATCAATAATCAATATTGTGTGCTACTATGCAACCACGCGTATTACTGTACTTTTAACACCAGGTGTTTCAACAGTTAACGGTAAAACTTCCGCCGTTATTTTTATAATGTATTTTTGTCATTTTCTCAATCCGACAATAATTCTGTTGTGGGGTCCACCAATGATTGTGTCGTTGTATGAATATTTCCTGTTAAAACGAATATTCCCCGACCAATCGAATATTATATAACAACTTACGTACTTTGCAAAATTTATAAATATTACCCACAACTATAACATTATATCAAATTCATTCCATAATATTCAAAAATGATATTTATAGAAAATTCATCTTTATTCATAAAAGTTGGGGTCTTACAACCTCCCCTTCTTATGAAATTTTTCCCTCGAAATTAGGGTACGTACCTGGTATGTCAAAAAGGTAAGGATACCTTGATTTCATTTCAGATTCTACCTCCCAGGTCATTTCCTCAACATCGTAGTTCCTCCACAAAACTTTGACTTAAGGTATAACCTTGGAGCGTAATACATGTTCTTTCTTATCCAAGATTTTAACAGGAACCTCTTCATACGTTAAATCTTCCGCTATTTCGTTCGGTTCTAACTCAATAATGTGGTGTGGGTCTTTCACATATTTACGTAACATAGATATGTGAAAAACGTTATGAACACGAGACATACGTGGCGGTAAAGAGAGTATATAGGCCACAATTCCTACTCGATCGAGGAATAAAAATGGGCCAATAAATCGAGGATTGAGCTTTCCTCTCTTTCTAAATCTCGTAACTCCTTTCCATGGAGCAACACATAACAACACATGATCTCCAATATCGAATTCTACGTCCTTTCGATGAAGATTAGCATAATTCTTTTGTCGATCTTGTGAGGTTTTTATACATTGTCGGATAGTTTGAATCTTTTTCGTAGTCATACGTACCAACTCCGGTCCCAACAACGTTGCTTCAACCACCTCATCCCAGCATACTAGAGAATGACACTTTCTTCCATACAACGCCTCAAATGGAGCCATGCCAATACTTGCTTGATAGCTGTTGTTGCAGGGAAACTCCACCAATAGTAAGAACTTATCTCAACTTCCCTTGAAGTCAAGGACACAGAGTCTTAATATATCTTTAAGAGTTTAAATAGTCCTCTCCGACTGCCTGTCTGTCTGAGGATGATATGCCGAACTAAATCGTAAATCTGTGCCCATAGCTTTCTGCAAACTAACCCAAAATCGTGAAGTAAATCTTGGGTCTCGATCAGAAACTATGGATACTGACATACCATGCAGTCTTAAAATCTCGTTTATGTACATACGAGCAAGACGTTCAAGTGAATAAGTTTCTCGTATTGGTAAGAAATGAGCAGACTTGGTCAATCTATCAACAATGACCCAAATCGCATCTATGCCTTGCTCCCACTTCCATTCTGGAATTTTAAGCGGTTGCAATGGACCTTTTGGTACTTGATGCTCCGCTTTAACTCGTTGACAAGTTAGACACCTTGAGATAAACAACGCTATCTCTCTCTTCATATTGCTCCAACAAAATGTATGACGAAGATCAAGATACATTTTGGTACTCCCAGGATGGATTACAAACGGTGTGTTGTGCAACTCCATCATGATTTTATACTTTAAATCAGGGTCGTTAGGAACACAAAGTCTGGAGTTGACTCGAAGTATTCCTTCTTCATCGATTCTTCCTTCCGGCATAGCACTTTCGTGCACTTTCTTCCTCATACGCATCAGTTCCAGGTCTGTAACTTGAGTAGCTTTAACTTTATCGATTAAAGTCGGTTCTACTCGTATATTCGTCATCATCACATGGGTCCCCAGAGTCTTTAACTCTATCTCCATCCTTTGCAAGTCACACAAAATGGGCCTTTGCGTTGACAATATCGCACTCATACCCGCATATGATCTTCTACTTAATGCGTCAGCTACCACGTTCGCTTTTTCAGGATGGTATTAGATGGTATGATCATAATCTTTCAATAGTTCAAGCCAACGTCGTTGCCGCATGTTGAGTTCCTATTGGGTGAAGAAATATTTGAGGCTTTTATGATCCGTAAAGATCTCCACTTTCTCCCCATACAAGTAATGCCTCCAAATTTTAAGTGCGAAGACAACAACTGCCAACTCTAGATCATGAGTAGAATAATTCCTCTCATATTATTTGAGTTGCCGAGAGGCATAGGCTATGACTTTCCCGTGTTACATGAGAACACATCCTAACCCTTTACCCGATGCATCACTGTAGATGACAAATCCCTCCGAGCCAGATGGTATTGTCAGAACAGGTGCTAAAATGAGTCTCCTCTTGAGTTCTTGAAAACTCTTCTCACATTCCACGCTCCAACCGAATTTTATATCTTTTCGAGTTAGCTGATTTAATGGAGTAGCGATTCGAGAAAACCCTTCCACGAATCTCCGATAATAACCAGTTAATCCGAGAAAAGCTACGTATTTCGATCACTGATTTAGGTTATTCCCAGCTTTGAATAGCTTCAATCTTTGCGGGGTTAACAGATATTCCATGACTTGATACTATATGCCCAAGGAATGCTACTTCCTTAAGCCAGAACTAACATTTCTTCAACTTGGCATAAAGCTTGTTTTCTCAAAGCTTTTGGAGTATCAGCCTCAAGTATTGCTCATGATCTTCACGGCTTTTGGAATATATGAGAATGTCATCAATAAAGATGACCACAAAGTGATCCAAATATTCTTTGAATACTCGGTTCATCATATCCATGAAGGCAGCAGGAGCATTAGTCAATCCAAAAGACATGACTAAAAATTCATAGTGCCCGTACCAAGTTCTGAAGGCAGTCTTTGGAATATCTTCAGTTTTAACCTTCAGCTGATGATATCAAGAACGAAGATCGATCTTTAAAAAGAATTGTTCTCCTTGCAACTGGTCAAACAGGTCATCAATGCGAGGTAACGGATACCTATTCTTGATGATGACATGGTTCAATTCCCAGTAGTCAATACAAAGTCGTATACTCCCATCTTTCTTCTTCACGAATAGAACAAGAGCACCCCAAGAAGACGTACTTGGACGAATGAAACCAATGTCTAACAATTTCTACAATTGGGTCTTTAACTCCTGAAGTTCAATAGGAGCCATTCGATATGGGGCTTTGGAAATGGGTTTTGTATCGGGTTCAATGTCGATACAAAATTCAATTTCACGCTCTGGGGGTAGGCCAGGAAGTTCTTCAGGGAATACGTCAGGAAATTTATTAACAATAGAAATATCATTCAAATCTAAAGTATTTTTGTTTAAATATGTGACATGAGATAAGAAAGCTTGACATCCATTTTTCAATAAAGGAATAGCTTTATGGTTTGAGATGACAGTGATTGATTTTAATGGTTTGGTTGCTTGAATTCGTATAATAGGTTGGTTTGGAATATGAAAGCTAACAACCTTACGAAAATAATCAATTTTTGCATGATGAGTAGTTAACCAATCAATCCCTATAATCACATCAAATACAAGTATTTTCAATGAAATAAGATCGATAGGTAATGTGAGGGTACCGATTTGAACCAAACAAGACTTATAAACAGTGGATGTAATGAAGGTTTATCCCAACGGAGTTTCTACAGATAAGTCAAAGTCTAATTTTTCCAGAGTCAAATTTAATCATTGAGCGCAAGTAGAAAAAATAAAAGAATGGGTAGAACCAGTATCAAATAAGGTATAGACTTCCCTAGAGTTTATGATAAGCTTACCCGTGATGACCTTGTTTGGGTTCTTTGCTTTCTGGGAGGTAACAACAAAAGCTCTCCCTTGAACTACTGGTTTTAACTTGTCTGGGACGGTATTTTGTGTCACCGTTCCAACTGGACTTATCTTCGGTGCAAGACAAAATCGGGCTAGATGACCTTCTCTTCCACAATTATAACACGCTTTGGATGGCATCGCGCAGTTTGGACTGATATGTCCATCCCCTCCGCATTTGAAGCATATGATAGGTGGTCGTTCTCCTTTCTTAACCACGGGTGCTCATGCTGACGTCTTTCCATCATTGTTGAATCTCCTCTTCTTGAAATGTCCATTCTTATTGTCTTGGACATGATTACCACCGAAGTGGTTACCATTTCTGGCATGTTGATTCCCTCCACGTTTGTTGTCACCGCTTCGATGACTGCTACCACTGGTATTATTATTTTGCCGGCTGCTTTCTCTTGGTTGAGTTGACTCGTTATCGCGCTCCAATAATTGAGCCCTATTTTACAACATCTAAATACAAACACAGTTTATGAGAAATTAGATATTGACGTATCTCGGGTTTCAAACCTCTTAGAAACATCCACGTCATTCTTTCGTCATTATCAACCAAGTGAGACGTAAACCGGGACAACTCGGCAAACTTAGCTTCGTACTACGACACGGTCATATTGTTCTGCTCTAACTTGATGACCTCTACCTCTTTCATGTGACGAATACTTTTGGGAAAGTACTTGTCGTTGAATAGTTTTTGGAACTTCTCCCAAGACATCTTCAGTGCGGCAGGTTGAGTACGCTTTACCGATTCCCACCAGTAATCTGCCTCTCCTCGCAACATAAAGGTGGCAAAGGGAACCTTTTGCTCCTCAGAGCATCCCAAGATATCAAATATCTTGGTGATCTACTTTATCCATATGTCCGCCTTAAGTGGTTTTGGCTCTCCAATAAACTCTGGTGGTCCCAGGTCCTTGAACTGTTTAGCGCTTCATCCAGTATGTTTGCATGAGGATTGTCGCCTTCCTGATGCATATTATCCTGATTATTGATATGTGGAGACTCAACGATCTCCTGTGCTCCATTGCTATTCTCAACATTCTCGGATGTCATTTTCAGATACTGCCACAAAACAAGGGTTAGTTATCATATCACATATTATCCCTATACTCTGACCGACCAATTAAATACCAAATAAACTTAGGTAGGTCATACTAGCGAAGGAATTTCCCGTCTCTCCCCTCCTAGTTCTTGTCTCACATCTCAGCCAGGGATCATATCCCTAAGCTTTGATACCAACTGTGACACCCCCAAAATAGGTATATATCACCTATTTTGAGTCACCAAATGCATGATACATAATACAAATACAACCTTAAATATACAATATGAGCTGTGAGTTTTAATACAAATATTGTCTTCTAGACAGTATTCAAACTCAAAATAAGTCCTCAATGCATTTATTATCACACTATTTCATAGAATAGTGAGGACTATTAATGCTATCATCTGGACCATCACTCCGTTCCCCGACTAGTCCCTGCTACATTCTTATTTCCTGAAGAGAACAATGAAAGCAAAAGGGTGAGCTCAACTAGCCCAGTAAGAAATATTATAACTAAGATAATGCAGAATAAATTATCATTAGCCTTCAATAGTGTTAAACTGATAAAATATAACAAACATCAAGTTTAACTGCAGCGGAACAAGAAATACATTAGAAGAGTCAAGTAGAGAATAAAATCTATTATCTTCTACGATTTAAAAGGTTTTCCATTACTTTTATCGCTGAGACTCAGCTTAATAAATAATCCACATCATCCCTGCACTACGGCAAAGGATATTCATTAGTATCACGACCACAAATTATCCATGCACTACGGGCCAAGGATATTCGTGTGTTCATAAATGGTCATGATTATGCCAACAACTGTCCATCGATTTACTATGGTCAATGAGAATTTTTACCACATCATTTGTAATATTTTGGTCATGATTATACCGAATAATCCCTGGTCATAATCATACCAAGTCCATCTATGCACTACAGGCCACATGTGACTTTCAACATATTATAAACATGAGGATGATGACAATTCAATAAAACAAGTTCAAGAATAAATTTTAAAGATTTATAATATAATTTATTGAACTCAATAACGTCCAAATTGTCAACATGATACTGCTTTGTGGGGTAAAATTCAAGAATGCTCAGAAGAATATTTCCATGAAAAGATACTGGATGAAACGCAAATATCAAGGATATTCTACTAATTTCATGGAGTATAGAAGCCAAAACTTTAACGAACTGAGTATAATAGAATATATGAAACCACAAATGGACTTTTTTCCACCATGCGGTAATCCACGTAGACAGATTATTCCAACAGAATAATAAAGAATGAAATAACAGAAGAATTCACCAGGTGTGCGTAATCCGCACAAACAGGTTATTCCAACAGAATAATAAAGAATGGAACCAGGTCATTCATAACCCGCACAGATAGGATATTCCAACAGAATAATAAAGAATGAAACTAGGTCATACGTAATCCGTATAGAAAGGATGTTCCAACAGAATAATAAAGAATGGAACCAAGTCATGCGTAATCCGCACAAACGGGATGTTCAAACAGAATAATAAAGAATGAAATAACGACAGAATTCACCAAGCATGCGATAGACCGCACAGACAGGTTATTCCAACAGAATAACAAAGAATGGAATAACATAATAATTTCACCATGTATGTCGTACTTTGCATAGACAGGTTATTTCAACAAAATAATAAAGAATGGAATAACAACCCTTACGAGTATTGAAAGAAAATAACTCTCTTCATAAATACGAAAGAATAATACCCCTTACCTTAAAAAGAAGAGTATTCTGACTGGTAGAGCGAAGATATTCTTGAAGAAAACTTATACTGTTTTCTACGCTCAAAGCTTCTTAAAACTCTAAAGAAATACGTTCAAGATTATAAATGAAGAATACTTTGAATTTCTGGTGTGATTTTCAATTCTGACTAAGCATCCTATTTATAGAAGAATGGAAAGGATACTATGCTGCACTATGCAATAAAATATAATATATTTTATTTATAATTAAATAAAACAAAACTTTATAAAAAGTATTATGTTTTATATAAAAAGTTTTTACTGTGCAAACATTATGCATGCACAATGCAAACAATATGCATAATAAAATCTAATATATTCTATTTAAAATCTAATAAAACAAATAATTTTATAAAAGTATTCTGTTTTATATAATAAAAAATTCTGCTTTATTATATTTATAATAATAATAAAACAAACTTTATCATCATTATTATAATTTACAATATTAATCGACCAGGTCGTTCCCAGGAAAGAGGGGGTTTTTCAATGAGGATTTCTCCCTATTGGTGCGCAATTAGGTGACCAAACCTCTCCTTGACAAAATTTCTAGACTTCGTTAATATTATAAATAATAATATTAATAACTTTGTCATTTCAATTATTAATTTAATAATATATAAAATATTGACAATAATTTAATCAAATAACGAGAGATATTATGCAGCAATTACTGTAGCAATAATTGAACAAAATCGAGTGACTTCTCACGTAAGCATCAATAATCAATATCGTGTGCTACTATGCAACCACGCGTATTATTGTACTTTTAACACCGGGTGTTTCACCAGTTAAAGGTAAAACATCCGCCGTTATTTTCATAAAGTATTTTTGTCGTTTTCTCAATCCGACAATAATTCCGTTGTGGGGTCCACCAATGATTGTGTCGTTGTACGAATATTCTCTGTTAAAACGAATATTTCCCGAACAATCGAATATTATATAACAACTTGCATACTTTGCAAAATTTATAAATATTACCCACAACTATAACATTATATCAAATTCATTCCATAATATTCAAAAATGATATTTATAAAAAATTCATCTTTATTCATAAAAGTTGGGGTCTTACAACTATTATTATTGTTGTTATTATTGTTGTTGTTATTATTATTATTATTATTATTATTATTATTATTATTATTATTATTATTATTATTATTATTATTATTATTATTATTGTAGTAGTATATATCTTATTGAGATTATATTAATGGTATGTAGTGAATGAGAAGAAAGGAATATATTGGAGAAATATCATGATTTGATATAAATATTAATCCTTGTATGATTTTAATAGTTAACCCATGTTGCTCTAGCGGTCATATGAATTCAAAAAAAGCCACATCAGCAGCGACACATGTCAAATTATAATATTAAATAACACGTTAGACCTGTCACGTAGGCACCATGTGTGCCACGTCAGCAAGTCAACGCACATGTGACGCCTGGGGGTTCAAAGTCTAAATTTTTGAATAAAAAGGGGCTCAGTTTGCGTTGACAGGAAGAAAGGGGCCCAATACCCAAATATCAGAAAAGTTCAGTGGTCGACTTTACATTTAACCCATTTTTTATATGAAAATATCAATTTTCTATATAGAACAAAGAAAATTAATCCAGAAAGAAATCAACAAAAGGGAGAGTCTTTGAAGTAAATTAATGATGTTTAAAAATATAAAATGTTTGTAGAAAATAATTTGGTAAATAAAGAAATTGGTTTTTGTGATCATTCTTCAACCTCAAGTAGTGACCTATATTTGATTGTGTTTTAAGTTCTTTCATTTAAATTGCATTGTAAAATAAAATTTATTCTATTTTTTAATTTATGGAGCGCATGTAAAAAATTTTGGACTAATATTATAAACTATTATTATTATACATATATATATATATATACACAGCTGTGTATTACACAGTAAGGCTATGTCGATGAATTTTTTGGGCTATGGCGACATGTAAAATGTAAGATCCCAACTTTTATGAATAAAGATGAATTTTCTATAAATATCATTTTTGAATATTATGGAATGAATTTCATATATTGTTATAGTTGTGGATAATATTTATAAATTTTGCAAATTACGCAAGTTGTTATATAATATTCGATTGGTCGGAAAATATTCGTTTTAACATGGAATATTTGTACAACGGCACAATCATTGGTGGACCCCACAACGAAATTATTGTCGGATTGAAAAAATGACAAAAATACTTTATAAAAATAACGGCGGAAGTTTTACCGTTAACTGTTGAAACACCCGGTGTTAAAAGTACAGTAATACGCGTGATTGTATAGTAGCACATGGTATTAATTATTGATGCTTACGTGATAAGTCACTCGGTTTTGTTGGTATTATTAATGTAATAATACAGAAAATCTTTTTATATAAAACCAAATACTTTTATAAAGTTATTCTATAAATAGAATATATTATATTCTATTATGCATAGTGTTGCATAGTGTCTGCATAGTATTTTGTATAGTAAAATCTTTTTATATAAAACATAATACTTTTACAAAGTTATCTGTTTTAATAGACAATAATTAGAATATATTATATTTTATTATGCATAGTGTTTGTATAGTGCCTGCATAGTGTTTGTATAGTAAAATCTTTTATAAAATTATTCATTTTATTATATTATAAATAGAATATATTTTATTTTATTTAAAAGATTTTGCTTTAAATTTGGACCGTCAGATTAAAGTAAATTAATCTGGACCGTTCATGAGTTAGTTACTATGCAGTCCATTTTTCTATAAATAGAAGCTCATTCCTTCATTATTTTCTTACGAATTCACTGAAACTCTAGAGAGATAAACTATAGAGAGAAAGAAGAAAGTATTCTCCTACCTCACTACTTATATATTCAGTACTCTTCTTCTTAAGGTAGGGAATATTATTTGTTGTACTCGTAAGGGGTGTTATTCTTTTGTATTCATGAAGAAAACTTATGTTATTCCATTCTTTATCATTCTGTTGGAATAACCTGTATACGCGGGCTACCATATACTTGGTGATATTCTTCTATTATTCCGTCTTTATTATTCTGTTGGAATATCCTGTCTGTGCATTTTACGCCGGACCTGATTCCGTCTTTATTATTTTGTTGGAATATCCTGTCTGTGCATTTTACGCCGGACCTGGTTTCGTCTTTATTATTATTCTGTTGGAATATCCTGTCTGTGCGTTTTACGTCGGACCTGATTCCATCTTATTAGTATTCTGTTGGAATAACATTTCTATGTGAAGTACCGCATGCATGGTGATTTCTGTTGTTATTCCATTCTTTATTATTCTGTTGAAACATCCTGTCGGTGCGAATTTTGCCTGACCTGGTTCCGTTATTTAGTATTCTGTTGGAATAACCTGTATATGCGAAGTACCGCATTCATGGTGATTTCTTTTGTTATTCCATTCTTTATTATACTCAGTTGGTTAAAAAATTGACTTTTATACTCCATGAAATCAGTGGAATATCCTTGATAATTGCGCTTCATCCAGTATCTTTTCATGAAAATATTCTTCTGAGCATTCTTGAATTTTACTCTACAAAGCAGCATCATGTTGACAATTTGGACGTTATTGGTTCTTGAACAAATTAATTCTTGAACTTGTTTTATTGAATTCTTATATCATTGTCATCATCCTCATATTTATATTTTTTGAAAGTCATATGTGGCATGTATTGCATAGATGGACGTGGTATGATTATGACCAGGGATTATTCGGTGTAATCATGACCGTAATATTACAAATGATGTGGTAAAAGTCCTCATTAGCCCGTAGTGCATTGATGGACAATTGTTGGCATGATCATGACCATTAATGAATACAAAAATATTCTTGGCCGTTAGTGCATGGATAATTATGGTCGTGATACTAAAGAATATCTTTGGCCGTAGTGCAGGGATGATTTGATGATGTGAATTATTTATTAAGCTGAGTCCCAACGATAAAAGTCATGAAAAACCTTTTAAATTATAGAAGATAATAGATTTTATCCTATACTTGACTCTTCTAATGGATTGCATGTTCCGTTGCAGTTAAACTTAATGTTTGTCATATTTTATCAGTTAACACTGTTGAAGGCTAATGATAATTTATTCTGCATTATCTTAGTCATAATATTTCTTACTGGGCTAGTTGAGCTCACCCTTTCTTTCACTGTTCTCTTCAGGAAATGGGAATATAGCTGGGACGAGTCGGGGAACGGAGTGATGGACCAGATGATAGTATTAGTAGTCCTCACTATTCTGTTAAATAGTGTGACAATAAATGTAATGAGTACTTATTCTGAGAGTGGATATTGTCTAGAAGACAGTATTTGTATTAAAACTCACAGCTCTCTTGTTGTATATTAAAGATTGTATTTGTATTCTGTACCATGTATTTGGCGACTCAGAATAGGTGATGTATACCTATTTTGGGGGCGTCATAGTTGGTATCAAAGCTTATGGATATGATCTTTGGCTATGATGTGAGACTAGAACTAGTAGGGGAGAGACGGGGAATTCTTTCGCTAGTATGACCTACCTAAGTTTTTTTTTGGTATTTAATTGGTTGGTCAGAGTTTAGAGATAATATGTTAAATGTCAACTAACCCTTGTTTTGTGGCAGTATCTGAAAATGACATCCGAGAATGTTGAGAATAGCAATGGAGCACAGGAGACCGTTGAGTCTCCACATATCAATAATCAGGAGAATGTGCATCAGGAAGGCGACAATCCTCATGCAAACAACAACACAGACCAAATGATGAATGATGGATTGTTCTGAGGCTTTATGCAATTTATGCAACATCAGGCGAGAACGGCTCATGTCCGAAATATAGGTGGAAACACTGGAAACTCTCGGACGGTCACCGCTAAACAGTTCAATGAGTTGGGACCACCGGAGTTTATTGGAGAGCCAAAACCACTTAAGGAGGAAGCATGAATAAAGCAGATCACCAAGATATTTGATGTCTTGGGATATTCCGAGGAGAAAAAGGTTCCCTTCGCCACCTTCATGTTGCGTGAAGAGGTAGATTACTGGTGGGAATCTGTAAAACGTACCCAGCCTGACGCACTCAAGATGTCTTGGGAGAAGTTCCAAGAGCTATTCAACGACAAGTACTTTCCCGAGAGTATTCGTCACATGAAAGAAGTTGATTTTATTAAATTGGAACAAAATAATATGACCGTGTCGCAATACGAGGTTTAATTTGCGGAGTTATCCCGGTTTGCATCCCATTTGGTCGATAATGAGGAGCGAATGATGTGAATGTTTTTAAGAGGTTTGAAACCGGAGATACATCAATATCTTATTTCTCATAAACTGTGTTTATACTCAGATGTTGTAAATAGGGCTCAGTTATTGGAGCGCGGTAATGAGTCAACGCAACCAAGAGAAAGCAGCCGACAGCATGAAAATACAAGTGGTATCAGTCATCGAAATGGTGACAACAAACGTGGAGGGAATCAACATACCAGAAATGGTAACCACTTAGGTTGTAATCATGACCAAGACAGTAAAAATGGACATTTCAAGAAAAGGAGATTCAACAATGATGGAAGGACGTCAGCACCATCACCCGTTGTTAAGGAAGGAGAACGACCACCTATCATATGCTTTAAATGCGGAGGGGAGGGACACATCAGTCCAAACTGCGTGATGCCTTCCAAAGCATGTTATAATTGTGAAAGAGAATGTCACTTAACCCGATTTTGTCCTTCACCGAAGACAAGTTTAGCCAGGATGGAGGCACCAAAGGCCGTCCCAGAAAAGTCAAAGCAGGTAGTACAAGGGAGAGCGTTTGTTGTGACCTCCCAGGAAGAAAGAAACCCGAATGAGGTCATCACGGGTAAGCTTATCATAAACTCTAGCGAAGTCTATACCTTATTTGATACCGGTTCAACCCATTCTTTTATTTCTCCTACTTGCGCTCAACGATTAAATTTGACACCGGAGAAATTAGACATTGACTTATCTGTAGAAACTCTGTTAGGAGAAACCTTCATTACATCCACTGTTTATAAGTCTTATTTGGTTCAAATCGGTACCCTCACATTACCTGTCGATCTTATTTCATTGAAAATACTTGCATTTGACGTAATTCTAGGGATTGATTGGTTAACTACTCATCATGCTAAAATTGATTATTTTCGTAAGGTTGTTAGCTTTCATATTCCTAACCAACCTGTTATGTGAATTGAAGCCACCAAACCATTAAAATCAATCACTGTCATCTCAAGCCATAAAGCTATTCGTTTATTAAAAAACGGATGTCAGGCTTTCTTAACTCACGTCACAGATCTAAACAAAAATACGTCAGTTTTGAATGATATTTCTATTATTAATAAATTCCCTGACGTATTCCCTGAAGAACTTCCTGGCCTACCCCTAGAGCGTGAAATTGAATTTTGTATCGACCTTGAACTCGGTACAAAACCCATTTCCAAAGCCCCATATTGAATTGCTCCTATGGAACTTCAGGAGTTAAAGACCCAACTGCAGGAATTGTTAGATATTGGCTTTATTCATCCTAGTACTTCTCCTTGGGGTGCTCATGTTCTATTCGTGAAGAAGAAAGATAGGAATATGCGACTTTGTATTGATTATCAGGAGTTGAATCATGTCACCATCAAAAATAGGTACCCATTGCCAATTATTGATGACTTGTTTGACCAGTTGTAAGGAGCCAAATTCCTTTCAAAGATTGATCTTCGTTCCGAATATCACCAATTGAAGATTAGAACCGATGAAAATCCAAAGACGGCTTTCAGAACTCGGTACGGGCATTATAAATTCCTAGTCATGTCCTTTGGATTGACTAATGCTCGTGCTGCCTTCATGGATATGATGAACCGAGTATTCAAGGAATATTTGGATCACTTTGTGGTCGTCTTTATTGATGACATCCTTATTTATTCCAAAAGTCTTGAAGATCATGAGCAACACTTGAGACTGATACTCCAAAAGCTTCGTGAATACAAGCTTTATGCCAAGTTAAAGAAATGCGAATTCTGGCTTAAGGAAGTAGCTTTTCTTGGGCAAGTGGTATCAAGTCATGGAATATCTGTTGACCCAGAAAAGATTGAAGTTATTCAAAGCTGGGAGCAACCTAAATCAGTGACGTACGTAGCTTTCTCGGCTTAGCTGGTTATTATCGGAGATTCATAGAAGGGTTTTCTCGAATCGCTACTCCACTAACTCAGCTGACTCGAAAAGATACAAAGTTCGATTGGAGCGAGGAATGTGAGATGGGTTTTCAAGAACTCAAGAGGAGACTCATTTCAGTACCTATTCTGACAATACCATCTGGTTCGGAGGGATTTGTCATCTACAGTGATGCTTCGGGCAAAGGGTTAAGATGTGTTCTCATGCAACATGGGAAAGTCATAGCCTATGCCTCACGATAACTCAAAGAATATGAGAGCAATTATACTACTCATGATCTAGAGTTGGCAGCTGTTGTCTTCGCACTTAAGATTTGGAGGCATTACTTGTATGGGGAGAAAGTAGAGATCTTTACGGATCATAAAAGCCTCAAATATTTCTTCACTCAAAAGGAACTCAATATACGACAACGACGTTGGCTTAAACTGTTGAAAGATTATGATCATACCATCAAATACCATCCTGGAAAAGCGAACGTGGTAGCTAACGCATTGAGTAGAAGATCATATGCGGGTACGAGTGCAATATTGTCAACACAATGGCCCATTTTGTATGACTTGCAAAGGATGGAGATAGAGATAAAGACTCCAGGGACCCACGTGATGATGACAAATATATGAGTAGAACCGACTTTAATTGATAAAATTAAAGCTGCTCAAGTTACAGATCCGGAGCTAATGCGTATGAGGAAGAAAGTTCAAGAAGGTACGATGCCGGAAATAAGAATCGATGATGAAGGAATAATTCGAGTCAACTCCAGACTTTGTGTTCCTAACAATCCTGAATTAAAGTATAAAATCATGATGGAGGCGCACAACACACCGTTTGTAATCCATCCTGGGAGTACAAAAATGTATCGTGATCTTCGTCATACATTTTAGTGGAGCAATATGAAGAGAGAGATAATGTTGTTTATCTCAAGGTGTCTAACTTGTAAACGAGTCAAGGCGAAGCATCAAGTACCAAAAGGTCTATTGCAACCACTTGAAATTCTAGAATGGAAGTGGGAACACATTACCATGGATTTCGTTACCGGTCTTCCTAAGGTTTCTCAAGGTATAGATGCAATTTGGGTCATTGTTGATAGATTGACCAAGTCTGCAAATTTCTTACTGATACAAGAAACTTATACACTTGAACGTCTTGCTCGTATGTACATAAACAAGATTGTAAGACTGCATGGTATGCCGGCATCCATAGTTTCTGATCGAGACCCAAGATTAACTTCACGATTTTGGGTTAGTTTATAAAAAGCTATGGGCACAGACTTACGATTTAGCTCGGCATATCATCCTCAGACGGACGGACAGTCAGAGAGGACTATTCAAACTCTTGAAGATCTATTAAGACTCTGTGTCCTTGATTTCAAGGGAAGTTGGGACAAGTTCTTACCATTAGTGGAGTTTTCCTACAATAACAGTTATCAAGCAAGTATTGGCATGGCTCCATTCGAAGCGTTGTATGGAAGAAAGTGTCGTTCTCTATTATGTTGGGATGAGGTGGGTGAAACAACGTTGTTGGGACCAGATTTGGTACGTATGACTACGGAAAAGATTCAAACGATCCGGTAACGTATAAAAACCTCACAAGATCGACAAAAGAGTTATGCTGATCTTCATCGAAAGGACGTGGAATTCGATATAGGAGATCATGTGTTGTTATGTGTTGCTCCATGGAAAGGAGTTACGATATTTGAAAAGAGAGGAAAGCTCAATCCTCGATTCATCGGCCAATTTTTAATCCTCGATCGAGTAGGAACTGTGGCCTATAGACTCGCTTTACTGCCATGTATGTCTCGTGTTCATAACATTTTTCATATATCCATGTTACGTAAATATGTGGAAGACCTGAACCACATTATTGAGTTAGAACCGAATAAAATAGCAGAAGATTTGACGTATGAAGAGGTTCATGTTCAAATCTTGGATAAGAAGGAACATATTCTACGCTCCAAGGTTATACCTTAAGTCAAAGTTTTGTGGAGAAACCACGATGTCGAGGAAGTGATCTGGGAGTTAGAATCTGAAATGAAGTCAACGTATCCTTACCTCTTCGATATACCAGGTACGTACCCTAATTTCGAGGGCAAAATTTCATAAGAGATGGAGGCTGTAAGACCCCAACTTTTATGAATAAAGATGAATTTTCTATAAATATTTTTGAATATTATGGAATGAATTTGATATAATATTATAGTTGTGAGTAATATTTATAAATTTTGCAAAGTACGCAAGTTATTATATAATATTCGATTGGTCGGGGAATATTCGTTTTAACAGGGAATATTCGTACAACGGCACAATCATTGGTGGACTCCACAACAGAATTATTTTCGGATTGAGAAAACGACAAAAATACTTTATGAAAATAACAGTAGAAGTTTTACCGTTAACTGTTAAAACACCCGGTGTTAAAAGTACAGTAATACACGTGGTTGAATAGTAGCACACGTTATTAATTA
Source organism: Panax japonicus (assembly GCA_020205505.1). NCBI lineage: Eukaryota > Viridiplantae > Streptophyta > Magnoliopsida > Apiales > Araliaceae > Panax > Panax japonicus. Next base: position 53,663,322 of record CM035097.1, on the reverse strand, counting down.
TTGATGCTTACATGATAAGTCACTCAGTTTTGTTGGTATTATTAATGTAATAATACAGAAAATCTTTTTATATAAAACCGAATACTTTTATAAAGTTATTTTATAAATAGAATATATTATATTCTATTATGCATAGTGTTGCATAGTGTCTGCATAGTATTTTATATAGTAAAATCTTTTTATATAAAATAGAATACTTTTATAAAGTTATCTGTTTTATTAGATAATAATTAAAATATATTATATTTTATTATACATAGTGTTTGCATAGTGCCTGCATAGTGTTTGTATAGTAAAATCTTTTATAAAGTTATTCGTTTTATTATATTATAAATAGAATATATTATATTTTATTTAAAAGATTTTGCTTTAAATATGGACCGTCAGATTACAGTAAATCAATCTGGATCGTTCATGAGTTAGTTACTATGCAGTCTATTTTTCTATAAATAGAAGCTCGTTCCTTCATTATTTTCTTACGAATTCACTGAAACTCCAGAGAGATAAACTATAGAGAGAAAGAAGAAAGTATTCTGCTACTTCACTACTAATATATCAAGTAATTTTCTTCTTAAGGTATGGAATATTATTTGGTGTACTCGTAAGGGGTGTTATTCTTTTGTATTCATGAAGAGAACTTATGTTATTCCATTCTTTATCATTCTGTTGGAATAACCTGTATACGTGGGCTACCATATACTTGGTGACATTCTTTTATTATTCCGTCATTATTATTCTGTTAGAATATCCTGTCTGTGCATTTTACGTTGGACCTGATTTCGTCTTTATTATTCTGTTGGAATATCCTGTCTGTGCATTTTACGCCGGAACTGGTTCTGTCTTTATTATTATTCTGTTGGAATATCTTGTTTGTGCGTTTTACGCCGGATCTGATTCCGTCCTTATTAGTATTCTGTTGGAATAACCTGTCTATACGAAGTACCAAATGCATGGTAATTTCTGTTGTTATTCCATTCTTTATTATTCTGTTGGAACATCCTGTGTTGGTGCGAATTTCGCCTGACCTGGTCATTATTTAGTATTCTGTTGGAATAACCTGTCTATGAGAAGTACCGCATGCATGGTGATTTCTTTTGTTATTCTATTCTTTATTATACTCAATTAGTTAAAGTTTTGACTTCTATACTCCATGAAATTAGTGGAATATCCTTGATAATTACGCTTCATCCAGTATCTTTTCATGGAAATATTCTTCTGAGCATTCTTGAATTTTACTCTACAAAGCAGTATCATGTTGACAATTTGGACGATATTGGTTCTTGAACAAATTAATTCTTGAACTCGTTTTATTGAATTCTTATATCATTGTCATCATCGTCATATTTATATTTTTTGAAAGTCATCTGGCCTGTAGTGCATATGTAAGACCCTAACTTTTTATAAATAAAATTGAATTTCCTCTAATTATATTTGTGAATAATAAGGTATTAATTTGATATAATTCTCTGGTTATGGGTGAAATTTGCAAATTTTGTAAAACATGCAAATGGTTATAAAATAATCATTGTTGTCGGGGAATATTCATTTGATCGTGGAATATTCTTGTTATCGGGGAATATTCGTACGACGGCGCAGTCATTTGTGGGCCCCATAACAGAATAACTGTCGGATGAAGAAAATGACAAGTTTGAGTTTTTATAAATAACGGCGTAGTTGTTACCGTTAATACTGTTGGAATACCCGATGGTTAAAATACAGTAATACGCGTGGATGCACGGTATTGATAAATTATTGATCCTTACGTAAGAAGGCACTACTCAATAATTGTTATAGTAGTTACTGTTCAATATTTTATTTTATTGATTCAATAATTGCTGCGTTGATATTTTATATTATAGTTGTTTCAATAATTTTCACTATACAGTATTTCCCATTATCTGATCAATAATTCATATTATTTGAATAATATTATTAGATAGCATTATTGGCAATGTCTAGAAAGTTCTGTCAAGGAGAGGTTTGGTCACCTAATTGCGCGCTAATAAGGAGAAATTCTTATTAGAAAGCCCCCTCTTTCCTGGGAACGACCTGGTTGTCATAAATGTGATTCTGTAATATTATTTGTGAATAATTAATTATTGATTCATATGATAAGGATATATTTATTTTATGTGGATATAAATGTTGGATATATTTATTGTGGTTAAAAATGAAGGAGTTAATGTTGAGGTGTTTTATCAATATTTTTGTCGGAATGGAAGTATTAAAAATTAAACTAGTATTTTTAAGATATATTGTGTGAGTTATAATTTTTAATCCGACCGTTGGATCGTTGTAATTTTTGGATATGTTATACATATATAAGTTGAGTATATGTCCACAAATTTTGAACCGTTAAAAATGAATGTATGATTTGTTATAAATTTTAAGAGATGACTGATTCAGAAATTAAGTTTATAAATGATTTTGGTGGAAAATTCTAGAATTGAGTAGGCCCCACTTGTGGTTGATAAAGAAATATGCTGAATTTATTTCAAATGTGGTGGGTGGGAATAGTAGCAGGTAAAGCCATCAGAAGTACTGATATTTTGAGGTAAGAGATGTTATTTTCTTCATATATGATATTATTTCTTCAATATCATTATGCCGAAGTATTGATCTGAATTTTTATCAAATTCGAAACTTTTTGTGTCGGGGTTACTATTCACGTATACGGCACTATTCACGAATACGGCACTATTCACCGAAAAATGAAATTTTCTTCTTTTTATCCAAGATGTCTATTATGGTTACTATCTTTGATTGTATCCATGTTTTAATCTTTATTCTTGAATTTTACTTCAAAATTGGTTATTTTGGAGTATTATTAATCTTGGATAAACTGTTATACGAATCCTTACTATTTGTCCTTCTGTCTCGCTAGATTCGTTTTTTTTAAAATATTTTTCATCATCCTCAGTCCTAAATGATGATATTACTAAATATCTTCGGCCTGTAGTGCAAAAATAAAAGATTAACTGATGAATATCTTTGGCCCGTAGTGCAAAGATGAACAGGTGTTGAGATGAACATGACCAACTGGTGATACAAATGAATATCTTTGGCCTGTAATGCAAAGATGAATATTTGATTAAAGATGTATATTGATTGTTGTTACAGGGATAAAATAATGATGATGAACTTTTAAATCTTAGAAGATAGTAGAACTCATTCTCTACTTGACTCTTGATGAGTGAGTTTTATACACATAAATTGGATACATTCGGGCTTAATTTATTGTTGTTCTCAAGTGTTTTAGGATGTTTTTATGTGTTTGTGTCTATTCATGCATGTTTTATATTGTTTTGTAGGAATTGGGACAAAAGTTGCATGGATCGACGTTCGGGGTGGCTAGATGCGCGTTTTTGGCTTGTCATTTACACAGCAGTCACTTCAGAGCCAATTTGACTATAGATCCGGACATTATTTCGAAAATCTTCAAGAATGAAAGTTGTAGATCTACTTCTCCTTTTTCCAGAACATCTTGAATCATCTAAATCGGAGTTCGGACGAAGAAGTTATGGCCGTTTTCCCAAAGGACGTCGGAGCAGAAAATGTTGACTTTTTGACCAGCGCCGGGGCACCCATTTCTAGTGTATTTCCAGCGCCGGGGCGCTGGGGGGCAGAATGCCAGCGCCGTGCCCAGCGCCGGGGCGCTGGGGAAGGGTCTGGTGCGGGCCTGGACGCGTTTTGGGCGAATTTTGACACCTTTTCGATTCCAAATAGGATTGGGTTTGTTCCTAAACTCAAAATTAGACTTGTAACCTATAAATATATGATGTAAGACATAAAATAAGAGGGATTACATAGCTTAGCTTGGGGATTACATAGCTTAGCTTGGAGATTACATAGCTTAGATTAGATATACACTCTATTAGATTAGAACATAACCCTAGTTCTTATTAGTTTTGGAGATTGAAGCAACTTGGAGATCATTGAAGATCAAGAGCAAGAGCAAGAGGGGAGCATCAGATTTGCTGACAACAGATTCTATTCTCTTCTCTCATCTTACTTTTATCTTTTAATGTCTATTCAGTTGTGGATTCTTGGTTTCCATTCATTAATTATGAACTAATTCTTTTTATTAAGATTTCAATTGAACTTTTTATGGCTATGAATTAGTTATTCATTATATTTCAATTATTTATGTCAAAGTGAGTTGTTTATCTTGTCTTGTGCATATTGCTTAATTATCTGATCAATAATTACTTTGTTACTCTAGAAGGAATTGGAAGAGGAATTCTAGGGTTAGAACTGGGCATGATATCATGTGACTTAGTTATTTGCATAGTGAATAATTTGGTTTGTGAATTGAATGGAAATATCTGTTCACCGCATGTAACACATAAGGAATTGGAATTGAAGGAGTTTAATTCACTTATTTTGCATAGGAATATAGCAAGATTAATCTGGATTAAATAGAAGGCAATTGATCACTTGGAAAAGGACTTTTGGCATTTGAGAATTCCTGTTAACAATTCAGTAGGCATAATAATTGGGATAATTGGATAATTGATTTATAATTCATAATTGGGGATATTGAAGTCTTAATCTTTATTTATTTGAATTCATTTATAAAGTAACATAGTTTTAATTGGTTAATTTAGTTTTCTTAATTAGAAAAAACACAATTTGAGATTGTTTAAATAAAATTAGTTTGGTTAAGAATTAGTACTTGGTGATTTTTATTAAATAATTCCTCGTGGGAACGATACTTTTCTTATCACTTTATTACTTGTTGACCGTGTATACTTGCACGTATTCATTGATTGCGAAATCGATCAACAAGTTTTTGGCGCCGTTGCCGGGGAATTAATTTAATAATTATTTACCAATATTAATTTCAATCAAATTAGTCTTAATTTAAATATTTTTATTTTTATTTTTAATTCTCTTTCTATAATTCTCTCTTTTCAGGTACCATGGATGACTTTGTGTATCAATGGCCATACACGAACATGACTCAACCAAGGGGAGAGGAGATTGACAGACTCGAGAAAATTCCTGCATTGTCAGCACAGATTGAGACACTTTCGAGGATGTTTGAAGCTTTTGAAGCTCAGCGTCGTCAAAGTATGACGGTTACTTGTGATTATTGTGCTGGAAATCATATGAGTCATCAATGCGCCATCAGTTTCGAGCCGGTACAGTATAGTGGTGATTACCCCAATAATTATGTCTATCCCAACAACTATCATCAGGATTGGAGGTATCACCCAGATTTTTCATGGAGTAACAATCAAGCTGCAGCTCAACCACCTAGACAACAACACACCTCCGGATTTCAAAATCCGACTCAACAACCAGAGAGGATATCAAGTTTGGAAGAAGCCTTAGAAAAATTCATTAGAGCTTCTGACAAAAAGAACGAGGAACAAGACAAGAAAATGAATCAAGTAGAGCTGAATTTGCAAAGCCAAGGGGTGTTGATCAAGAATCTGGAAAATCAAGTGGAACAGATAGCACATGCGTTGAACAACCGTCCCCAAGACACCTGGCCCTATGACATGGATTCCGAGACTGATGGTGAGCCCGAGCCAAATCTACAACTGGATGAGCCACGAGATGAAAAAGAGGAGACAAGTGGGGATAATGACAACAAGGTCGGTGAAGAACTAATTATGAGACCCAATGATGATGAGCCAATGTTATTTATGCCTCAAGTGCCTTCTCCTCCACAGTTCAAGAGTCCGGTTAGATTTGCAAAACCTTGTCCGATTGGTAGTCATGTCGTAGGCAATACTCTATGTGATGTAAAAACAAGTACACCTTCGAAACCATGGTGCGATGAGCTGGAGAAGATAGAAGAAGAAATTGTTGTGTCACACAAGCCTCAATGCCAGAATATATTCGCAGACACAATGGAGAAACCACCTAGATGTTGGACGTTCTTGAATGTGATCTTATCTAAAGAAAGCATGCTAGGTGACTTTAATACAATGACTATTACAAATGGGAACCTACCAAAAGCTATATTATTTCCGATGGATGGAGGGTTTCTCAACTTTCGAAGAGGAATTGGATAGCATTGACCAGACAAAGTCAGGCTGAGACTATAAAACAAGCGCTTATTGGGAGGCAACCCAAGTTCATTTTTTATTTTTAGTTTTTATTAAGTTTTATATTAGTAGTTTTGAAATTGCATTTATTTAGGATTTAATAAAATTGCTTCTATCATGGTTTTACAGGTTATTCAAGTCAAATTCAAGTGTGGTGCCCAATTTGTTCCATGTGCTTAGCCTATTCTCCAAACTTAGCGGACAAGGAGGAAGATTGCTATATTTTCAGGGAAGTCCTCTGCTTTAATTTTTTCTATTGTAGCCATTGAGGACAATGTCTAGTTTAAGTTTGGGGGCATTTTAGTGTCGTATTGCATATAGTTAGTTATTTACATTTAGTTTTTGCATTCAGTTTTTTTGTTTTAAAAAAAAAATATTAAAAATCGCAAAAATAGTAGTTAGTTTACTATGTTTGTTGCATTTAGTTTATATTTGCATGATTCCAACTGTTAGATAGTAAAAGTCTATTCTGGCCAATGATGAGACTGGAATTAAGTAGATAAGTATAGTATTGAATATTAAGGCTTTGATGTGATTTCTTATTATGAATTGAATCTTTTCCTGTTTGAAACTGGTATAATTATGGTTAGCACGTTAATAACAGCTATGTTGACTGATTAAGTTTAAATTGATATATAATGGATTTTTTAAGGATAATACTAGTGTGAAGGAATGAAAGACATGAATAGGCGGAGATGGCTAAATTTTGATAAAAACTTAAGTTTGGGGGGAAATTTTGGGGTATATAAGCTTTAAAAAAAAACATGTTGAGTCTTGTGGTGGGTTGAGGAGAAACACTCCCCATAAACACAAGCGTGAGATGGAGCGTAAAACGCACTCACCAACCATCTATTAAAAAAAAAGAGAGAAAAAGAAAAGAAAAAAAAATTACCGTGGCTAGTTTTGTTTCGGGGCCTTTGTTACTTGAGTAAGTACGCCCGAAGGGGTATCTTAAAACCTAGCGCCCTAAGGTCTTATATGGTCTGGGAGTCGTTGGTCGAAAGCTCGCTAAGGGGTGACACTGTTAGCCTAATGGAATGAGACATTGCACAGTCATGGTTAAAAAAACAATAAAACGGGAAAAGAGCAAAAAGCCCCCGTAATGAAAAGTAAAGCATAAGTATCCCAGATTGGACTCTTGAACTTGGTGGATGTTTGACTTTAGTTGGATCTAGCTTGTTCATGAATTTTATGAGTTTTCACTGTATGATGCCTTCAAAGATATTTATTATGTCTTAAATTTAATTTTATATCAGTTAACATTGTTGTAGAGCACACACACACTATATCAGTGATAACAGTCTAAGATTTGATGATTGATTGGGAAATTACTGATTTATTTTAATATGATGTACTATCATGTTTACTTGATTTCTCTAAGGCCGGTTGAATAGACTTGTTTCTGTCATTACTGTTGGATTCGTAGGCATATAGATTAGTTTCATTACATTGCATTGCATAACATTTTTGGTGTTTTTGCTTGAGGACAAGCAAAGGTTTAAGTTTGGGGGTATTTGATGAGTGAGTTTTATACACATAAATTGGATACATTCGGGCTTAATTTATTGTTGTTCTCAAGTGTTTTAGGATGTTTTTATGTGTTTGTGTCTATTCATGCATGTTTTATATTGTTTTGTAGGAATTGGGACAAAAGTTGCATGGATCGACGTTCGGGGTGGCTAGATGCGCGTTTTTGGCTTGTCATTTACACAGCAGTCACTTCAGAGCCAATTTGACTATAGATCCAGACATTATTTCGAAAATCTTCAAGAATGAAAGTTGTAGATCTACTTCTCCTCTTTCCAGAACATCTTGAATCATCTAAATCGGAGTTCGGACGAAGAAGTTATGGCCGTTTTCCCAAAGGACGTCGGAGCAGAAAATGTTGACTTTTTGACCAGCGCCGGGGCGCCCATTTCTAGTGTATTTCCAGCGCCGGGGCGCTGGGGGGCAGAATGCCAGCGCCGTGACCAGCGCCGGGGCGCTGGGGAAGGGTCTGGTGCGGGCCTGGACGCGTTTTGGGCGAATTTTGACACCTTTTCGATTCCAAATAGGATTGGGTTTGTTCCTAAACTCAAAATTAGACTTGTAACCTATAAATATATGATGTAAGACATAAAATAAGAGGGATTACATAGCTTAGCTTGGGGATTACATAGCTTAGCTTGGAGATTACATAGCTTAGATTAGATATACACTCTATTAGATTAGAACATAACCCTAGTTCTTATTAGTTTTGGAGATTGAAGCAACTTGGAGATCATTGAAGATCAAGAGCAAGAGCAAGAGGGGAGCATCAGATTTGCTGACAACAGATTCTATTCTCTTCTCTCATCTTACTTTTATCTTTTAATGTCTATTCAGTTGTGGATTCTTGGTTTCCATTCATTAATTATGAACTAATTCTTTTTATTAAGATTTCAATTGAACTTTTTATGGCTATGAATTAGTTATTCATTATATTTCAATTATTTATGTCAAAGTGAGTTGTTTATCTTGTCTTGTGCATATTGCTTAATTATCTGATCAATAATTACTTTGTTACTCTAGAAGGAATTGGAAGAGGAATTCTAGGGTTAGAACTGGGCATGATATCATGTGACTTAGTTATTTGCATAGTGAATAATTTGGTTTGTGAATTGAATGGAAATATCTGTTCACCGCATGTAACACATAAGGAATTGGAATTGAAGGAGTTTAATTCACTTATTTTGCATAGGAATATAGCAAGATTAATCTGGATTAAATAGAAGGCAATTGATCACTTGGAAAAGGACTTTTGGCATTTGAGAATTCCTGTTAACAATTCAGTAGGCATAATAATTGGGATAATTGGATAATTGATTTATAATTCATAATTGGGGATATTGAAGTCTTAATCTTTATTTATTTGAATTCATTTATAAAGTAACATAGTTTTAATTGGTTAATTTAGTTTTCTTAATTAGAAAAAACACAATTTGAGATTGTTTAAATAAAATTAGTTTGGTTAAGAATTAGTACTTGGTGATTTTTATTAAATAATTCCTCGTGGGAACGATACTTTTCTTATCACTTTATTACTTGTTGACCGTGTATACTTGCACGTATTCATTGATTGCGAAATCGATCAACAACTCTTCTAATGGATTGCTGTTTCCGCTGCAGTTGTTGATCTAAAACTTGTTGGCTATTATATTTTATCAGATTTTTCTATGTTGAAGACTAACGATAATTTGTTGTATATTATCTTAGTCATAATATTCTTTACTGGACTAGTTGAGCTCACCCTTTTTCCTTTTTGTTCCATTTTTTCTCAGGAGGTGAGAACATAGCAGGAACTAGTCGGGGTACGGAGTGATGGTTCTAGAAAGATGTTTTAGCAGTCCTCACTATTTCTGTAAAATAGTGTTTGAATAATTGTAACGAGGACTTATTTGAGTGTGGATATTGTCTAGAAGACAATATTTGTATTTAAACTCACAGTATGTGTTGTCGTATTTTGCACGACAATTGTATTATTGAAGTTGTAGTTTGCTTTCTGTACCATGTATTTGGCGACTCAGAATGGGTGTTGTATATCTATTTTGGGGGCGTCACAGTTGGTATCAAAGCTTAGGGATACAGTCTCCGGCGGAGATCGGGGAATAGAACTAGGAGGGGAAAGATGAGTAAATCATTCGCTAGTGTGTCCTATTTAATCTTATTTATTGGTCAGTCATAATATAGGGATATTATTTGATATGTTAATTTGTTTAATTAACCCTTGTTTTATGGAAGTATTTAAGAATGGCTACTGAGAACGTTAACAATGGAGTGTATGAGACTGTGGAACAACCTTTAGTTACAAACCAGGAGAACGTGCAACAGGAAGGCAATATTCCTCCTGTAAACAACACTACCGAGCAAACGATGAATGATGGAATGTTTAGGAGCTTTTTGCAGTTCATGCAAAACCAGACGAGGGAGACTCGTGCACAAAATACGGGTGAAAATGATAGCAATGCGCCGGTTATCACAGCCAAGCAGTTGAAGGAGTTGGGACCGCCAGAATTTAAGGGAAAGCCGGATCCGATCATGGCAGAAATGTGGGTCAAGCAAATTACCAAGATATTCGATGTCTTGGGATGCACGGAGGAATAGAAGGTTCCATTCGCCACCTTTATGTTCCGCGGTGAGGCAAACTACTAGTGGGAGTCTGTGAAGCGTACCCAGCCAGCCGCACTTAGCATGTCTTGGGAAACGTTTCAGAAACTATTCAATGACAAGTACTTTCTTGAAAGTATTCGTCATATGAAGGAGGTGGAGTTTATCAGACTGGAACAAAACAACATGACGGTGTCCCAGTACGAGGCAAAGTTTGCAGAGTTATCCAGGTTTGCACCTCATTTGGTCGAAAATGAGGAACGAATGACGAGGATGTTTCTAAGAGGTCTAATGCCCGAGATTTGGCAATATCTTATATCTCATAAATTTTCTTTATAATCAGATGTTGTAAATAGGGCTCAATTATTAAAGCAAGATAATGAGTATGTTCAACCGAGGGACCACAACCAGGGTCATACTGGAGACAGCAGTCATTAGAGCGATGATAACCAATGAGGAGGGAAAAATACGAACAAAAGCGGTAACCACTCGGATGGTCATCGTGGCCATGATAATAGGAGAGGTGAGTCAAGTGGAAATTTTAGAAAGAGGAGATTCAACAATGACGGGAAGACATCAACAGCAGCACCAGCACCAACAACAAATTCTAGGGGAGGAGAACGACCGCCAGTTAGATGTTACAAATGCGGGGAAGAGGGACATATCAGCCCAAAATATCCACAACAATCCAAGGTATGTTACAACTGTGGAAAGGAAGGCCACATAGCTCGGGATTATTCTGTAGCAAAACCAAGTTCAACGGGGATGGTGACTCCAAGGGCTGTCCCGGATAAGTCAAAATCAGCGGTTCCTGGAAGAGCGTTTGTCGTGACTGGCCAAAACGCGAGAAACCCGAACGAGGTGATTACGGGTAAGCTAATCTTGAACTCTTGCGAATTTTATACCTTACTAGATACCGGTTCTACCCATTCTTTTATCTCTCATGCTTGTGCTCAACGTTTAAACTTGACTCCGGGGAAATTAGACTTTGACTTATCTGTTGAAACTCCGTTGGGTGAAACCTTCGTTACATCTATAGTTTATAAATCTTGCATGATCCAAGTTAGCACTATCACATTACCTGTTGATCTTATATCTTTAAAGATATTTGCTTTTGATGTAATTTTAGGAATTGATTGCTTAACCACTCATCATGCCAAAATTTATTGTTTTCGTAAGGTTGTTACTTTTCATATTCCTAACCAACCTGTCATACGAATTCAAACAACTAAACCACTAAAATCAGTCACTATCATATCAAGCCATAAAGTTATTCGTTTATTGAAAAACGAATGTCAAGCTTTCTTAGCCCATGTTATGGATTTGAACAAAGACAAGTCAGATTTGAATAATATTTCTGTTGTTAGAGAATTTCTGATGTATTTCCTGAAGAACTTCCCGGTCTACCCCCAGAACGTGATGTTGAATTCTGTATTGACCTTGAGCTAGGTACAAAACCCATTTCTAAAACCCCATATCGAATGGATCCTATTGAACTTCAGGAGTTAAAAGTCCAACTACAGGAATTGTTAGACATAGGTTTCATTCGTCCTAGTACATCTCCTTGGGGTGCTCCTGTTTTATTCATAAAGAAGAAAGACGGGAGTATACGACTTTGTATTGACTACCGAGAATTAAACCATGTCACCATCAAGAATAGGTATCCGCTACCTCGCATTGATGACCTGTTCGACCAGTTGCAAGGAGCACAATTCTTTTCAAAGATCGATCTTCGTTCTGGATATCATCAGCTGAAGATTAAAACTGAGGATATTCCAAAGACTGCCTTCAGAACTCGGTACGGGCATTATGAATTCATAGTCATGTCTTTTGGATTGACTAATGCTTCTGCTGCTTTCATGGATATGATGAACCATGTATTCAAGGAATATTTAGATCAGTTTGTTGTTGTCTTTATTGATGACATCCTCATATATTCCAAAAGCCGTGAAGATCATGAGCACCATTTGAAGCTGATACTTGAAAGGCTTCGTGAAAACAAACTTTATGCCAAGCTGAAGAAATGCGAGTTCTGGCATGAGGAAGTAGCATTCCTTGGGCACGTGGTGTCAAAACATGGAGTATCTGTCGACCTGGCGAAGATTGAAGCAGTACAAAGTTGGGAGCAACCAAAGTCGGTGACCGAAGTGCGTAGCTTTCTGGGCTTAGCTGGTTATTATCGAAGATTCGTGGAAGGATTTTCTCGAATCGCTACTCCGTTAACTCAGTTGACTCGGAAAGATACAAAATTTATATGGAGCGAGGAATGCGAGAAGAGTTTCCAAGAGCTCAAGAGGAGACTCATTTTGACACATGTTCTGACAATACCATCTGGTACGGATGGATTTGTTATATACAACGATGTTTCAGGCAAAGGGTTAGGATGCGTTCTCATGCAACATGAGAAAGTCATAGCCTATGCCTCACGAAAACTCAAAGAATATGAGAGGAATTATCCTACTCATGATCTAGAGTTGGCAGCAGTCGTATTCGCGTTAAAAATTTGGAGACACTACTTGTATGGGGAGAAAGTGGAGATTTATACGGACCATAAAAGCCTCAAATATTTCTTCACCCAAAAAGAACTCAACATGCGGCAACGACGTTGGCTTGAACTATTGAAAGATTACGATCACATTATTCAATATCATCCTGAAAAAGCGAACGTAGTAACTGACGCATTGAGTAAAAGATCATATGCGAGTACGAGTGCGATATTTTTAATGCAAAGGCCCATTCTGTATGACTTGAAAATGATGGAGGTAGAATTAAAGACTCCAGAGACCCACATGATGATGGCGAATATACAAGTAGAACCGACTTTAATCGATAAAGTTAAAACTGCTCAAGCTACGGACCTGGAGCTGATACGTTTGAAGAAGAAAGTGCAAGAAAGAGATATTCTAGAAGCGAGAATCGATGAAGAAGGAATACTTAGATTCAACTCCAGACTTTGTGTTCCTAACGATTCTGACTTGAAGCATAGAATCATGATGGAGGCACACAACACCCCGTTTGCAATCTATCTTGGGAGTACAAAAATGTATCATGATATTCGACATACATTTTGGTGGAACAATATGAAGAGAGAGATCGCGGAGTTTATCTCGAGGTGTTTAACTTGTCAACGTGTAAAGACGGAGCATCAAGTGCCAAAGGGTCCATTACAACCACTTGAGATTTCGAAATGGAAGTGGGAACACATTACTATGGATTTCGTTACAGGTCTTCCCAAAGTTTCTCAAGGCATAGATGTGATTTGGGTTATTGTTGATAGATTAACCAAGTCTGCCCATTTCTTACCGATACGTGAGACTTATTCCCTTGAACGTCTTGCTCGCATGTACGTGAATGAGATTGTGAGATTGCATGACATGCCAATATCCATAGTTTCGGATCGTGACCCAAGATTAACTTCACGATTTTGGGTTAGCTTGCAGAAAGGTATGGGCATGGATTTACGATTCAGTTCGGTATACCATCCTCAAACGGACGGACAATCAGAGAGGACTATTCAAACCCTTGAAGATCTATTAAGACTTTGTGTCCTAGATTTTAAAGGAAGTTGGGATAAGTACTTGCCACTGGTGGAATTCTCTTACAACAATAGTTATCAAGCAAGTATAGGCATGGCTCCATTTAAGGCGTTGTATGGATGAAAGTGTCGTTCTCCAGTATGCTGGGACGAGGTGGGAGAAGCAACGTTGTTGGGACCAGAATTAGTACACATGACTACAGAAAAGATCCAAATGATTCGATAACGTATACAAACGGCACAAGATCGACAAAAGAGTTATGCAGATCTTATTGAAAAGACGTGGAATTTAATATTGAGGATCATGTATTGTTACGTGTTGCACCATGGAAGGGAGTTACAAGATTTGGGAAGAGAGGAAAGCTCAATCCACGATTTATTGGTCCATTTGAGATTCTTGACCGAATAGGAAATGTGGCCTATAGACTCGCATTACCTCCAAGTATGTCTCGTGTTCATAATGTTTTTCACATATCCATGCTTCGTAAATATGTGAAACACCCGAACCATATTATTGCGTTAGAACCAGACGAGATAGCCAAAGATTTAACGTACGAAGAAGTACTTGTTAAGATCTTGGATAGGAAAGATCATGTCCTACGCACCAAGGTTATACCACAAGTTAAGATTTTATGGAGAAACCATGTTATTGAAGAAATGACCTGGGAGTTGGAATCAGAAATGAAAGCGAGGTATCCTCACCTTTTCGAAACACCAGGTACGTATGTCAATTTCGAGGACGAAATTTCATAAGGAGGGAAGGTTGTAAGACCCCAACTTATTATAAATAAAATTGAATTTCCTCTAATTATATTTGTGAATAATAAGGTATTAATTTGATATAATTCTCTGGTTATGGGTGAAATGTGCAAATTTTGCAAAATATGCAAGTGGTTATAAAATAATCATTGTTGTCGGGGAATATTCGTTTGGTCGTGAAATATTCTTGTTGTCGGGGAATATTCGTACGACGACGCAGTCATTTGTGGGCCCCATAATATAATAACTGTCGGATAAAGAAAATGACAAGTTTGAGTTTTTAAAAATAACGGCGTAGTTGTTACCGTTAACACTGTTGGAATACCTGGTGGTTAAAATACAGTAATACGCGTGGATGCACAATATTGATGAATTATTGATCCTTACGTAAGAAGGCACTACTCAATAATTGTTATAGTAGTTACTGTTCAATATTTTATTTTATTGATTCATTAATTGCTGCGTTGATATTTTATATTATTGTTATTTCTATAATTGTCACTGCACAGTATTTCCCATTATCAGATCAATAATTCATATTATTTGAATAATATTATTAGATAGCATTATTGGTAATGTCTAGAAATTTCTGTCAAGGAGAGGTTTGGTCACCTAATTGCGCGCCAATAAGGAGAAATTTTTATTGGAAAGCCCCCTCTTTTCCTGAGAACGGCCTGGTTGTCATAAATGTGATTCTGTAATATTATTTGTGAATAATTAATTATTGATTCATATGATAAGGAAATATTTATTTTATGTGGATATAAATGTTGGATATATTTATTGTGGTTAAAAATGAAGGAGTTAATGTTGAGGTGTTTTATCAATATTTTTGTCGGAATGAAGGTATTAAAAATTAAACTAGTGTTTTTGAGATATATTGTGTGAGTTATAATTTTTAATCCGACCGTTGGATCGTTGTAATTTTTGGATATGTTATACATATATAAGTTGAGTATATGTCCACAAATTTTGAACCGTTAAAAATGAACGTATGATTTGTTATGAATTTTAAGAGGTGATTGATTCAAAAATTAGGTTTATAAATGATTTTGGTGGAAAATTCTAGAATTGAGTGGGCCCCACTTGTGGTTGGTGAAGAAATATGCTGAATTTATTTCAACTGTGGTGGGTGGAAATAGTAGCAGGTAAAGCCATCAGGTTGCAAGTTAAGTCTGCTAACATTTTCCTATAAATAGAGGGCTAAGTTAGAATTAAAAATCACACCAGAAACAAGTTTCCTCTCTTTCTCTCTCTAGGTTATTGAGTGTATTTTGTGAGTATTTAGATACTTTGTGAGTTTCTATTCATTAGTGCAAGTTTCCTTCAGCCTTATACCTATATTCCGATCAGAAGTACTGATATTTTGAGGTAAGGGATGTTATTTTCTTCATATATGATATTATTTCTTCAACATCATCATGCCGAAGTATTGATCTGAATTTTTATCAAATTTGAAACTTTTTGTGTCGGGGTTACTATTCACGTATACGACACTATTCACGTATACGGCATTATTCACGAATACGACACTATTCACCGAAAAATAAAATTTTCTTCTTTTTGTCCAAGATGTCTATTATGGTTAATATCTTTGATTATATCCATGTTTTGATCTTTATTCTTGAATTTTGCTTCAAAATTGGTTATTATGGAGTATTATTAATCTTGGATAAACTGTTATACGAATCCTTACTATTTGTCCTTCTTCTCACTGGATTCCTTTTCTTTAAAATATTTTTTATCATCCTCAGTCCTAAATGATGATATTACTAAATATCTTCGGCATGTAGTGCAAAGATAAATGATGAACTTAAGAATATCTTTGGCCCGTAGTGCAAAGATGAACAGGTGTTGAGATGAACATGACCAACTGGTGATACAAATGAATATCTTTGGCCTGTAGTGCAAAGATGAATATTTGATTAAAGATGTATATTGATTGTTGTTACAGGGATAAAATATTGATGATGAACTTTTAAATCTTAGAAGATAGTAGAACTCATTCTCTACTTGACTCTTCTAATGGATTGTTGTTTCCGCTGCAATTGTTGATCTAAAACTTGTTGGCTATTATATTTTATCAGATTTTTCCCTGTTGAAGACTAACGATAATTTGTTTTATATTATATTAGTCATAATATTCTTTACTGGGCTAGTTGAGCTCACCCTTTTCCTTTTTGTTCCATTTTTTCTCAGGAGGTGAGAACAAAACAGGAACTAGTCGGGGTACGGAGTGATGATTCTAGAAAGATGTTTTAGCAGTCCTCACTATTTCTGTAAAATAGTGTTTGATTAATTGTAACGAGGACTTATTTGAGTATGGATATTGTCTAGAAGACAATATTTGTATTTAAACTCATAGTATGTGTTGTCGTATTTTGCACGACAATTGTATTATTGAAGTTGTAGTTTGCTTTCTGTACCATGTATTTGGCGACTCAGAATGGGTGTTGTATACCTATTTTGGGGGCGTCACAGCATAGATGGACTTGGTATGATTATGACCAGAGATTATTCGGTGTAATCATGACCGTAATGTTACAAATGATGTGGTAAAAGTCCTCATTGGCCCGTAGTGCACTGATGGACAGTTGTTGGCATGATCATGACCATTAATGAATACACAAATATTCTTGGTCCGTAGTGCATAGATAATTGTGGTCGTGATACTAAAGAATATCCTTGGCTGTAGTGCAGGGGTGATTCGATGATGTGAATTATTTATTAAGCTAAGTACCAGCGATAAAAGTCATGAAAAACCTTTTAAATCATAGAAGATAGTAGATTTTATTCTATAATTGACTCTTCTAATGGATTGCTTGTTCCGTTGCAGTTAAACTTGATGTTTGTTATAATTTATCAGTTTAACACTGTTGAAGGCTAATGATAATTTATTCTGCATTATCTTAGTCATAATATTTCTTACTGGGCTAGTTGAGCTCACCCTTTCTTTCACTGTTCTCTTCAGGAAATGAGAATATAGCTGGGACGAGTCGGGGAACGGAGTGATGGACCAGATGATAGTATTAGTAGTCCTCACTATTCTATTAAATAGCGTGACAATAAATGTAATGAGGACTTATTCTGAGAGTGAATATTATCTAGAAGGCAGTATTTGTATTAAAACTCACAGCTCTCTTGTTGTATATTAAAGATTGTATTTGTATTCTGTACCATGTATTTGGCGACTCAGAATAGGTGATGTATACCTATTTTGGGGGCGTCATAGTTGGTATCAAAGCTTATGGATATGATCTTTGGCTATGATGTGAGACTAGAACTAGTAGGGGAGAGACGGGGAATTCCTTCGTTAGTATGACCTACCTAAGTTTTTTTTTTTGGTATTTAATTGGTTGGTCAGAGTTTAGAGATAATATGTTAAATGTCAACTAACCCTTGTTTTGTGGCAGTATCTGAAAATAACATCCGAGAATGTTGAGAATAGCAATGGAGCACAGGAGACCGTTGAGTCTCCACATATCAATAATCAGGAGAATGTGCATCAGGAAGGCGACAATCCTCATGCAAACAACAACACGGACTAAATGATGAATGATGGATTGTTCTGAGGCTTTATGCAATTTATGCAACATCAGACGAGAACGGCTCATGTCCGAAATATAGGTGAAAACACTGGAAACTCTCGGACGGTCACCGCTAAATAGTTCAATGAGTTGGGACCACCGGAGTTTATTGGAGAGCCAAAACCTACTTAAGGCGGAAGCATGAATAAAGCAGATAACCAAGATATTTGATGTCTTGGGATATTCCGAGGAGAAAAAGGTTCCCTTCGCCACCTTCATGTTGCGTGAAGAGGCAGATTACTGGTGGAAATCTGTAAAACGTACCCAGCCTGACGCACTCAAGATGTCTTGGGAGAAGTTCCAAGAGCTATTCAACGACAAGTACTTTTCCGAGACTATTCGTCACATGAAAGAAGTGGAGTTTATCAAATTGGAACAAAACAATATGACCGTGTCGCAATACGAGGCTAAATTTACGGAGTTATCCCGATTTGCATCCCATTTGGTCGATAATGAGGAGCGAATAATGCGAATATTTTTAAGAGGTTTGAAACCGGAGATACGTCAATATCTTATTTCTCATAAACTGTGTTTGTACTCAGATGTAGTAAATAGGGATCAGTTATTGGAGCACGGTAATGAGTCAACGCAACCAAGAGAAAGCAGCCGACAGCATGAAATTACCAGTGGTATCAGTCATCGAAATGGTGACAACAAACGTGGAGGGAATCAACATACCAGAAATGGTCCGAGACTGTTGAAGTTTCTCAATACATTATAAAATGGCATGACTTGCAACAGATAAGTGTATTGAGGACCTAAGATGTGTGTGTCATATTTTATACGTCACTTAATAATTGATTTTGGCGAACAACAATAGGGTGATGAGAACCCAACTTTGAAAGCGTCAAAAGTACACCTCATTAGAATAAACAAGATAGTAATCTTCTTTGGGGTCTTAAAATATTTGATGCTGTATTTTATATGGCATTGTAATAATTTGAGTTTGGATATGGTCTACAAGACAATATTGTATTAAAACTCACAGTTAACTGTTGTCGTACTCTGCACGACAGTTCAACAGTTGTATAAATGAAGTTTATACTTAATTTTTATAGTGTGATATCTGGCGACTCATAATGGGTCGGGTATGCCTATTTTGGGGGTGTCACAATTGGTATCAGAGCTTAGGGATATGATCCCTAGCAAAGATGTGAAATAAGAACTAGGAGGGGAGAGACGGAGAATTCCTTCTCTAGTATGACCTACCTAAGTTTATTTGGTATTTAATTGCTCGGACAGAGTATAGGGATAATATGTGACATGTTAATTAACCCTTATTTTGAAACTGTATTCTAGAATGATATCTGAAATACAGGAGATAAGCAATGGGAAAATTATGATACAAAGGAAATAACCGGGAAGGTAAAATCCGTAAAGTAAGCAATGTATTCTCATCTCTTCGAATACTAGGTACGTACGTAAATTTCGAGGGCGAAATTTCATAAGGATGAGAGATTGTGAGACCCCAAATATTATAAAATAAAAGTATTCAATTTTTCTATTTTGGTGAATGGTTAAATTGATAAAAGGTTAAAGTTAAGGGTGATATGTGATTTTTTTTCAAAGTAGACAAGTTGTCATAAAATACCCAGTTACTATTCACTCTAGTATTATTCACTCGGGTATTTGGGACACTTTTTGTGTCGAAGTACTATTCACAAGTTACTATTCATGAGTTAATATTCACAAGTTACTATTCATGAGTTACTATTTACAGGATACTATTCACCCGAACAAAATATATTTCTTTTCGGTCCAAATTATTTTTGGGTACAATATTATTCCATGAAGAGATGTACTAATTTTTCAGACCGTTGGTTGAAATTATAACAAAAAAGCTTTTTATATAAAACAGAATACTTTTATAAAGTTATTCTATAAGTAGAATATATTATATTCTATTGTGCATAATTTTTTGCATAGTAAAATCTTTTTATATAAAACAGAATACTTTATTAAAGTTATTCTATAAATAGAATATATTATATTTTATTATGCATAGTGTTTGCATAGTGCCTGTATAGTAAAAATCTTTTTATATAAAATAGAATATATTATATTTTATTTAAAAGATTTTGCTTTAAATATGGACCATCCGATTAAAGTAAATCAATCTGGACCGTTCATGGGTTGGTTACTATTCATTCCATTCTTCTATAAATAGAAGCTCATTCTTTCATTATTTCTTACGAATTCACTGAAACTATAGAGAGAGAAACTATAGAGAGAATTCTTCTTCTATAATCTTGAGCGTATTTCTTTAGAGTTTAAGAAAATTTTGAGAGTAGTGCAAGTTTTTTTCGAGTATATCCTCGCCCTACTAGTCGGAATACTCTTATTTGAAAGGTAAAGGGATATTATTATGGTAAGGGAGATTATTTGTTGTACTCGTAAGGTATATTATTCTTTCGTATTAATGAAGAGAGTTATTTTCTTTCAATACTCGTATGAGATATTATTTGTTGTACTCGTAAGGGGTATTATTTCTTTCGTATTCATGAAGAAAACTTCTATTATTCCATTCTTTATTATTCTGTTGGAATAACCTGTCTGTGTGGTCTATCGCATGCATGGTGAATTCTGTTGTTATTCCATTCTTATTATTCTGTTGGAATAACCTGTTTATGCGAAGTATCGCATACATGGTGAAATTATTCTAATATTTCGTTCTTTATTATTCTGTCGGAATATCATGTCTGTGCGTTTACGTCGGACCTGGTTCCATTATTTATTATTCTGTCAGAATATCCTGTCTGTGCGTTTACGCCGGACCTGGTTCCATTATTTATTATTCTGTCGGAATATACTGTCTGTGCGTTTACGCCGGACCTGGTTACATTATTTATTATTCTGTTGGGAATAACCTGTCTGTGCAGTCTATCGCACGCATGGTGAAATTCTTCTGTTATTTCATTCTTTATTATTATGTTGGAATAACCTGTCTATGCGAAGTACTGCATACATGGTGAAATTCTTTTATTATTCCATTCTTTATTATTATGTTGGAATAACCTGTCTATGTGAAGTACTGCATACATTGTGAAATTCTTTTACTATTTTATTCTTTATTATTATGTTGGAATAACCTGTCTATGCGAAGTACTGCATACATGGTGAAATTCTTTTATTATTCCATTCTTTATTATACTTTTGGTTATTGGTTTTACAGTTGTATGTCTTTGGCCTTTAGTGTAAATATGATATGTTGTTGAATATCTTTGGCCTGTAGTGCAAAGATGATCTGTTGTTTGATAGCTTTGACCCGTAGTGTGAAGATGGACATGTGTATGACATGATCATGACCACTAGTGATAATAACGAATATCCTTGGCCGTAGTGCATGGATAATTCAATGATGTGATTGGCAGGATCATGACCATTAGTTAACAGTTGAATGTCTTTGGTCGTAGTGCACTGACAGACAATTGATTGATATGATCATGACCATTGGTTTTATAGTTGAATATCTTTGGCCCGTAGTGCAAAGATAGACAACTGATTGGTATGATCATTGTTATTACATTTGAATATCTTCACCCTTTGGTGTAAGGATATTGAGTAAATATTCTATTAATCCTTTGTGGCAAGGAGAAACTGTTGATTTACATGATTATAAATATGAATTGTGAACTTAATTAAAATCTTTAGTGGTTCAGGTGAAGACATGTGATGAAAGTTCTCTTTGTCTTGGGTACAACGAAGAACTATTGATAAGTATTACAGGAATGAAATATTAATGATGGACTTTTAATTTGGAAGAGAAAGTAGACATTATGTTCTACTTGACTCTTCTAATGGATTGTTGATTCCGCTGCAATTATGGTTGAAAAGTTTTATTATCTACTATATGTTCTAAATCTCTGATTTATTATTGACAAAAGCTATTGATAATTTAATTATATTTAGTTATGATATTCTTTACTGGGCTAGTTGTGCTCACCTTTTTGCTTCATAATTCCTTTCAGGTAATAAGAGTATAGCTGGGTCGAGCGGGGATAACAGGGAAATAGTGTGATGGTCAGAGACTGTCGAAGTTTCTCATACATTATAAAATGGCATGACTTGCAACAGATAATTGTATTAAGAACCTAAGATGTGTGTGTCGTATTTTATACTTCACTTAATAATTGATTTTGACGAACAACAATAGGGTGATGAGAACCTGACTTTGAAAGCGTCAAAAGTACACCTCATTAGAATAAACAAGATAGTAATCTTCTTTGGGGTCTTAAAATATTTGCTGCTGTATTTTATATGGCATTGTAATAATTTGAGTTTGAATACGGTCTACGAGACAATATTGTATTAAAACTCACAGTTAACTATTGTCGTACTCTGCATGACAGTTCAACAGTTGTATAAATAAAATTTGTATTTAATTTTTATAGTGTGATATCTGAAGACTCATAATGGGTCGAGTATACCTATTTTGGGGGCATCACAGCATGGATAATTGTGGTCGTGATACTAAGTAATATCCTTGGCCGTAGTGCAAAGGTGATTCGATGATATGAATTATTTATTAAGCTGAGTCCCAGCGATAAAAGTCATGAAAAACATTTTAAATCATAGAAGATAGTAGATTTTATTCTCTACTTGACTCTTCTAATGGATTGCTTGTTCCGTTGCAGTTAAACTTGATGTTTGTTCTATTTTATCAGTTTAACACTGTTGAAGGCTAATGGTAATTTATTCTGCATTATTTTAGTCATAATATTTCTTACTGGGCTAGTTGAGCTCACCCTTTCTTTCACTGTTCTCTTCAGGAAATGAGAATATAGCTGGGACGAGTCGGGGAACGGAGTGATGGACCAGATGATAGTATTAGTAGTCCTCACTATTCTGTTAAATAGTGTGACAATAAATATAATGAGGACTTATTCTGAGAGTGGATATTGTCTAGAAGACAGTATTTGTATTAAAACTCACAGCTCTCTTGTTGTATATTAAAGATTGTATTTGTATTCTGTACCATGTATTTGGCGACTCAGAATAGGTGATGTATACCTATTTTGGGGGCGTCACATAAAATAGTTATGGCGACGGTTTCGGTGAAACCGTCGCTATAGTCCAAAAAATCGTTATCATAGCCGATTGCGTAATACACAGCTGTATACGTACATTTCCCACACACACACACATATATATATATATATATGTGTGTGTGTGTGTGTGTGTATATATATAAATATATATATTGACTATTAATATATGTATTAATATATAGCCTGTGTAGAATTTTGGTGGGGGGTTATATGTAGGAGTGAACAAAAAACGAATAAAATTGAATTATCGAACCGAATTGAATTTTTTTAACCGAATTATTTCGATTTTTCAGTTTTTTTTTCTTATTTCGGTTATATCCGATTTATTACTCATTATTCGGTTTCGGTTTTAGTTTTAAAAAATAGATAATTCGGGTACCCGATTAACCGAATATTAATATTTAAAAAATAATAATTTTATAATATTATCTAATTATCTAATAATTTGAGTATTCAGATTTCTCATTTCAGTTCTTGCCCTAACAATCTAGCATAGCAGTCGCCGCTCCGCCTCCCAATCCCAGATCTCAGATCTCATAGTAGTCCAGCTCTCTCCGTCAGTCTCCGGCTCCATCTCTTTCTGTACTTGTGCTGCTTTGAATTTGTAAAAAAGTGAGAGTAACTGATAATAAAGTCGTGGGGCGACCTTAAATTCCTATTTGATTTGCATCATGGATTTAAGGATTGAAATTTCAGTCACTGCAGATACTAAAGTGTTTGGTTTGGATTAGGAAGTAAATAGGATTAACATTTATGTTGGAAACGATGCAACAACTGAAAAAGCAAACAAAGGGAAAGAATAGGCTGAGTTGATGTTTCTGACATCGACTTTTGGTTCTCGTGGATAATCTTGTGATGCTGAAGCTAGATGGTTCGGTTATTATCCGAATTACCGAATTATATATTCAGTAATTCGGTATTCGGTATTCGGTATTCGGTTAGTTTCAAATTTCGGTTTGTGGTTCGGATAGTAGAATCATCAATAGTTCAGTTTTCAGTCATAATCGAATAGCCATTTCGGTTCGGTTATAACCGAATGCTTACCCATAGTCATATGACCCCCTCGCCCCCTTGGTTCCGCCCATGAATATGAGCAAATTTTAAAATTTGATAATTTACTTGAACCTCCTCAAATTGCAATTTTCGGATTATATTCGTTTGAAAAATTCAAACTACTCGGGCTCGATTCGAGATCGTGCTCGACTCGGTAGCTAAACGTAGCTAAACGAGTTTTAATCAAACCTTATTTTATACTCGATAAATTTTGTGAACCAAACTGAGTAACTCAATAGTCGGCTCAACTCGGTTCATTTACATCCTTAATTACGGGTTAATGTTTTGGGAATATCATTTAGTATTTCTTTTTATAGAACAAAGAAAAATGAGTTATATTATTTTATGCCTTTTTTTTCACTTTTTTTCCGTGTACTAAATAAATTTGATTATAATTTTTTTAAAATTTTAATTTTAATAATTCCATCAACAAAATATGAAGCTAATTGGATAGCCTTACAAATACTATGTGTTAATAATCTCACAAAGTACAATCTAATCTACTTATCAGACTAGAAATCTAGACCTACTAATCAACCCTTTTGCTGAAACCACTCTAGACTCTAGAGCATGATTTTTCATTTTAAAACCAACTCACGATATAAAACGGTATTCCGACGGTTTTTATTGTAGAAATATTATTTTCTATTATAAAAATATCAATTTTCTTCTTCTTACATGCAGACCACCTTTAGCCACAAACAAAATCGTCGCTAAATCTGTCACCACAGGGTCTGAACCATCGTCATAGTCCAGAACTGTCGCTATAACCCGGTTCAAACCCTATGACGACGGGTTTAACGACGATTTTGTCCGTCGTTAAAGGTAGTTTGCATACGAACAAGAAGTGAGCATTGATATATATATAGTTATATATTTTTTTAATATAGGACCCAAGGAAAACCATTGGTACTTCTTTTTCATATTTTTTCTGCCTTCTCCCTATTTTATTTTTGTTTGATTTAATTTAACATCCACCTTTTTCTCACCAATAAAAAGGGGGATTTCCGTCTTCCTCATCAATGCCAGCCATAATTGCCAGTTTGCCACTTCCCACCTATGTTTAAACAGGATACATCAACTTTTGGTGTCAGTACCGGACCCGACTCATAAGTTGGTACATTAACTAAAAAAAGCAACAAATTGGTGCTTGTACTAGAAAAAATTTAGAAGTTGGTGATTGTACTTGAATTTTTATGTAGAATTGTTAAATTTAACTAACAGACATGACGGAAAAATAGTAGGCTACTAGATCCTACGTGTATAATGACATTTATATCTAAGACGCATTAGAGGTCGAAAGAAAATGAAAATAAGGAAAATAGTTGTTGTCTCCTTCATCCTCACATGAGTCACTTGCAGTAACTGAAAGGAAGATTACCCTCTGCTTTGGATCTCTAATGTCCAGAAACAAATATCATTATGTATTATCATTCTGTTAGCCTACTAAGAATTTTTTGATTATGTTTGTTAGTCAAATTTAACAATTTTACATAAATATTCAAGTATAATTAATAACTTATAAAATTTTTTCAGTATAAACACCGATTTATTAATTTTTTTTCAATTGGGTATCAACTTGTAAGTCGGCATTCACCAAAAGTTATTTATCCCATGTTTAAACCCTACCAAAACCCTCCTTCCTAAATTACAACACCACTGTGATTTAGCAAAGCTCGAAAGCGTCTCAAGGACTTTCTCTCTCCAAAAACTAGAGAAAATGCCGCTAGGTGAAAGGTCAGGCGACAAAAGCGACTCCAGGTATTGTGGAGTGGAGACAGAGTTCAACGATGACATCCCTCAGCTTCTCTCGTTCAACATCAATGGCGGTGGCTTCGATTTTGTCGTCGCTACTTTGGTTAGTTAGTTACTTAATTATATCACAAATTCAATGCTAACGGCTTCAAATAATTTAAATTTTGATGTTTTTTTTTGGGTTAGACATTTGTATTGGTGATTAATTAGCCAGTCACATATTGGCTAAGTGTGAATGGTCAGTATGTCACCTACAGCTTGTGTTAAGGGTTTTTGTGTGGTGGAAATCTGATGTTTTGGTTACACACATAAAATTTTAACAAAATTGTCGAAAATCAGTCCTTTGTGTTAATGTATGTATGTAAATTGTACATATTTTGGCAACTTTAGTTAAAAATTTGGACTAAGGCAATGTGAAATTAAGGTTTACTCTTTTTATTGGTATCAATTGCAAGAGGTATTAGAATCTTTGTTAGTTATTTAGTAGTTTCCAAATGTGTAAGAAGACCATTTCGGCTGACTTGAGGCTGTTGCTAGTTGTAGAGAAGAATTGCTCCCAAATATGCATGAGCCCAAAATTTAAACATCTAAACTTGTATTTAGGTAACTTGTTTGGATAGGGATCTAAAATAGACCAAGCTAATTGATATCCCATCGAGTTTAGGTAGTTTGGTATTGGCTTTATGCTGATACAACAAATTGTTTATTTTTTTTATAATTGGCTCGAGCCTGATTCCTTTAGTGTTTAGCGGCATCGTATCCAGTGCACAGGGCTCCCGCAAAAAAGGGAAACCAGATGTACGCAACCTTAACTCTATCTTGAGAAAGGCTGTTTTCAAACCCATGACCAAGCATTTAATAAGTGAGCACTGTGTCAACTGTCAAGCAGTCTTCTCGTTTATCAAATTGGTGTAACAATTTTAAAATCAAACTTTTCTGTCTGGCAATAAAAGGCTGGTTTGAGATTGGCTCGTCTGATAAATGAACCAATCTTGAGGTCTAAGCTCGTGAAAGTAAGGAGTTGAACTCAAACAACACACCTTTAAACTGGGCTTGTCCAATATGCTTTTTTTTTCTTTCTAAAAATAAAATAAAATTATAATGATTCAATGGCCTTTTGGTTATTGTGTAAGAAATAGAAAGTAAAGTTGAAACTAAAGAGTAGCGGAGAATATGTCAACATTTGCCGCTCTAGAAAGTTGTAAATACCTCATACCAGAAGTGAGCTTGGTAGACTTTGCAACTGAATATAATTTCTGGTATTTCGGCTGACAATAAAGAGCATATATATTAACATTAACAAACCATGCTTTGAATCTTTCAATCATTTTAGGGTTCTCTTTTGTGGCTTCTGGATATCATTTTGTATATGGTGTAGTTTTACCCAGTTCTGTTGGCCGATTTTTGATCCATTCTTATTTACCTTTGAGTATGTGTATGACCTGATGCTCTTATCTATTGGGTGGTTTGATCGAGTTTGCAAACTTAACAACATTTCAATATCAAGAAACTAATTTTTGACAATTTGATATTTTAATTATTTTGCATTTCAATACTGCTGCCCATCTTTTTGGACTTGATTGTTCATCCTCCATACTAAACCCCCAACATTATTTTTTGTCCATATTTGCGGAGCATTTCATGCTTGTAATTTCTATTACTATTTTGTTTTTCACACTTCAATGAGTTGATGCTTCTGTCTTGCTAAATAATTGAACCACTGGCCTAAACTTTAAAAAAGGTTTACCACCATAACCTGAAAAAGATGAAGGATCAATAGATTTTTGTGAAGAAAGAAATATCTTTTGGATATGTTGATGAGTATTTCATATTCTTCAATTACCTTATTTGGATTTCCTGTTATGTGTTTCTCTTTGCTCAATTTTTTCCTCTTTTATACTTTGGTGGTCAATTAGCCATGCATAAATTAGCTAATTGGCTGTCATTTTTTGTGACTGGTCAGTGAACTCACCTACAGTATTGGGTTAACGGCTTTCTATTTGAAGTGGAGCTTTTGTTTCACAAGTAGGCTATTGACTAAAGTTAAATGTTTTTTACTTGTACTAGTTCAAGTATCCTTCTGGTTTGGCTTTTCTATTATTACTTAACATTGTATATTATCTTTGGTGGTTAATTAGCCACTCACATATCAGCTTGATGGCTGTCATTTTGTGTGATTGGTCACTAAACTCACCTATAGCACTGTACACTGAAGTGGAACTCTAGTGTCACGCTTGGGCTCCAAACTACGTTTTAATGTTTCGTGATTTCTTCTATGGTATTTGACATCAAAACTTCTCATTTCTCTCTTTTCTCTCTTTTCCTTCCCTTCACTTTATTTCATTCCTAATCTGCATTATTGAACCCTAAAGTCAATAAGCAAAAGCCTAATTTGCGATGACGATTTTTACCAATCAACTCCTGAACTTTAATAAACATTCTGGTCTGTTTCTTTTCCAATTTAAACTCTCTTTGGCTTATATTCTTTATTTTGTGATGCAGATGGATCCCACTTACAGGCCTATCTTAATAGATAATGACACTAACAGTTCTTCTGGTGTTCTTCCTTTTGCGGGGTCTGACTTAGTTTTAAGCCCTTCTCAGTGGAGCAGTCATGTTGTTGGTATGACCTCAGGTTTAAGCTCTATTAGTTTATTAGTCTATTGCTTTCATTATACTTTGTTGTTGGCCTTAATCATTTTATTTCTGTTATGTTTCTTTAAATAATCATTTTATTTTCTTTTTCATCTTCACTCTAATTACTTTCTACGACATTCCAGCCTAGACATGGCCATGATCAATGAGAATTAGGATTTCTTGAATAAAGCAACCAACTAATAAGAATTTAAGGCTTCATTTAGTTAGGCCATTGATTCCTCAATCTCTTGAAAACTTTGATTGTGGAGACTTTACTAAACTTTTGGGGCTTCTTTTATACACAACAATCCTTTTACCAGACATCCCTTAATATTTATAATATCTAGTACATTGCTGGATGTTTGGGGCTTTTCTAATATCACTCAATGCAAGCAATGTTTGTTTGTTTTTTTTTTCAAAAAAATATTGAAGTGTTCAATTAGGTGGCCAAGATCAGTAATTTTAATAATCAACTGGTTGGATGTTCTTGTCGATGTCCAGATGCATATAGGATGTTCAAATATTTCAGAATTTAGCACTACGTTTGCAACACTGATTTTTTGGGTGTATCATGGTGAACATTTTCTTTAGTATGCTCTGATAGTTATTTATATTTCATTATCCATTGGGATCCCAAGATCCCAACTAATGAAATTCTAATTTATGTAGGCAGGATTAGCTCGTGGATTGACTTGGATTCAAAAGATGAATTGATTCGGAAGGATTCTGAAATTGTTTTGAAGCAAGAAATTGCTTGGGCTTCTCATCTGTCTTTAAAGGTTTGTACAATAATAATAATAATTCTGCAATGAAATTTCGGGGTTTATAATGTAGCATTTTCTCAGATTCTCTCGTGTTTTGTAATTTTCTAGCTTTATATTATTATCAGTTGAAAAACAGTCGCAAGATTTTATTGAAGTGTTTTTTCCTTTCATCTTCATCTTTATCCTTAAGATATAGTTCTGTTTATTTAATCTAGTCCTCAAAGACCGTGATGTCATTGTTTTTTTTTGACATCCTGGAGGGAGTAGTTTTTAGTGCTATGTTGGCCTCTATCTTGTTTAATTTTGATGTTTACTTGTCCATGTATCATTTGTTGCTAATTGTGACACATTACTAAGATAGGAGTAATTGTTTGATATTATGCTTGCAGTATGCCATGCTTTGACTTGGGTCTAGTCATGGTTCAAAGTATCGGCCGTTAGGCCAAAATATTAGCGTATTATTTTGGCGTATCGGTTAGGTATCGGTCAGTGCTGAACCACAACCTTGACTTGAATCGTAAAATTAGGAATTATTTATGTAAAGGATAATTTTCGGCGAAATTTCGGCAACTCGGCGTAATGTGTTGGTTTCGGACCAAAGGAAAAATCACGGTGTGAAGGGGAGAAACACTACTAAAAATAATATCGATGCTAAAAGCTATAAAGGAACAAAAAAGAATGACCTTTCTCTATAAATAATATACCTATGTAGTACCTAGTTAAGTATACCTTTAAAAAAGTGAAAAAAATATTTGTACTTCAAATATACTTAGTTAAGTTAAATTGTGCTTAAAATATACATATACATATATATAGCACCTAGTTAAGTATGAGTTTAAAAAATATATAAAAAAATGTACTTAATATGTAATTAGTTAAATTAACTTGTACTTCAATTATAATTAAATTGTACCTAGTTAAGTACAACTTTAAAAAAAATTGAAAACAATTGCACTTAAAATATGCATAGTTAAGTTAAATTGTAATTAAATTATACAGAACATATGCGCTCAACCATTTGAGCTACGACAACATCAAGATCAATTGTATTCAAACGTTTGATAAATCATATCTGCGAGATGACTGTTTTATTATTTGTACAATGTTATGTGCACTAAATAGCGTTTTTTTGAACTTAATTGATTCATCTTCTTGTTCTTAGTATTTAGAATTTATCCATAATTTTGTACTTTTTTGAAGCTCCTAACTAGCTAACGATGACTGCTACATCCGAAACATTGACTGCTACCACGACTTTGAACCATTGGTCCAGCTGAAATTCAAACTTATTCCTACTAAGCTTATTGATTCCAGCTACTTGTGTTCTCTGCAGGCATGTCTTCTTCCTTCACCTAAGGGGACATCATGTGGTAATTATGCTAGATGTGTAAATCAGATTCTGCAGAGTCTAAACAATATGCAGGTGCCATACTTCGACGAAATTATACTGCTAAAATATTTAGTTCTGTTTTCATGTTCAACATAAAAGAGATTGTATTTTTATGCTCTATAAGTAATTTTATTGCATACCTTTTCTTCTCATTCCTTTTTAGTTTTTATTTTTCTTATCATTTACTTCCATACTGAAGTTGTGGCTTAGGATTCCATTGGAGAAGTCTGATGAGGATGATGCTGTAAATGAGAATGCTGATCATAAGGTGAGTGATTGCTCCAATTTTGGTTCGTTGAATGTTATAACAGAAGGAACTCTCGTTATGAATACTTGTCAAAAAATAAAATGAAAAGCTCTAATTATGAGTGTTTATTTTCCTGTGGTACTAGATTTTGGTCTTATCCATCTAGGGTCTTGGAAGGTGATATAGTGCTAGACTAAATATGTGTGCTTACTTGAACATGAAATATGCTGATGAAAATTGTTTTTTCTAAGCTAGGGACTTCCCGAATTAAAACTCATAATACTGAACATGATCAGAATAACTCACCTATAAATAATAATACAGAAGGCAATTATTCTCCATCCTCAACTGTAACACATTGGATGAACTTTGTTCTCTCTTTATAAAAGTGCCCAACATCAAACTTTTTTGGTATGAAACTTAGGTTGATTTTATATTTTTAATTGTCTACATTATTGAAGAGATTTTCAAGAAAACTTTTGGAGACTAACTTGATCTTCAATAGACCCAATCACGTGAAGCTTATACACCCAACTAAAATGAAAACAAATCTCAATATTATAGGAAAAAAACAAAATTAATTAAAATTCTTCACTTAACATAAGATGTTAAAGTAGATAGGAGCTGCTTCCACACTAAATTGATGAATACTAACGAAACTAAATTTATAATGAACAGATTTCAATGTGAATTAGTTTATATATTCAGACTTTATCTCTATTATTCCACACGGCAAAAGTCATGAACACAAGGTTTCTCTCTCCAAAATCAAAATATCACTCATCCAGTCATCCTCAACATAGAAATGCTGATCTCGCCTTCTTCCTCTTTATTTCTTTCGGGGTTGGGGTTATAATACTATAATCTTTTTTTGTCCTTCATAGTCATTAGAGTCTACTAAAAGGTAATGAATTGATTGAACAGATTTTTCCTGTACGTTTTTTTATTAAATTATGATGCTTTCCATTGAGATTTATATTGATTATGTATTTATTTATGTAATACCATTCAGTCTTTACTTTGACAGTGCTCTTGTTTTTTCCGAATAGGATGAACACGATATAGACTCTTGGGAATCGTGGAATTCCTTTCGTCTTCTATGTGAACATCACAGTCAGTTATCAATTGCTCTTGATGTTTTGTGAGTATATTTTTTGTGGTCTACTATAGCTTTTTAAAGGCTCAATTTGTTTACACTTTCTCTAGTAGCCGCACCTGTCTTACAAATAAGTAAACTGTATGAGGTGTATCTATTGTTGACTAGGTCTTCACTACCTTCAGCAAATTCACTTGGACGTTGGTTTGGAGAGCCTGTTAGAGCAAGCCATAATTCATACAAATGTATATATTTCCTAAGCTTTGCATCATGCACATCTTCAAAAGTTAATGCTATGAAGACTTCTGATTCAACTTCCCATAGATGTTACCTGATTTGCCAGTCTTTTCTAACCAATTCACGGGGGTACCTATGTCTGTCCAAGCGTCACCAAAAGCTGTTGACTGGGTTTTTTAATCATTCGGTCCAGGTAACCTATGATATTTTCTGTTTTTGTTTTTCTCAGATAATTTGTTCCTAAAGACACACATGGATTTCAATAGATGTTTTTATAGTGAATTTGTCTTTAATACATTTTGGTATGAAATAACTCTAATCTTTCGGTGTTTGTGTTTATGGAAACTTTGTCAATGCATTGTACTAAATTTTAAATATTTTGGTATTTTATGTGTTCATGACATACAAATGGTACATGTAATTTCCTTTTACCTCCTGTCTTATTCACCAACAACGCTAGTAGTCCTTAAAATTATTGCAACTAAATGCTATAATTTTCATTTTATGGTTATTGAGCCATGCTTGCTGATATATCTTACTCTTACCTTATTTCGCAGATAGTAATTTCTAGAAACCAAGACCTTAATGCTCCGGTGGGAACTACGGCTGAGGGTGCTAATGATACTAATAATCACATTGAGGGTATGTTGCTATATTGTTATTTCAATATCAAGTTCCTTTGATTACTAGTGAGCATA
This sequence comes from Panax japonicus, assembly GCA_020205505.1. Taxonomy (NCBI): domain Eukaryota; kingdom Viridiplantae; phylum Streptophyta; class Magnoliopsida; order Apiales; family Araliaceae; genus Panax; species Panax japonicus. Next base: position 53,630,332 of record CM035097.1, on the reverse strand, counting down.
TATACAAGCAATATGTCAATGATACCTGGCATAAAGTTTTCAGGCATTTTAATGAAAGAATCCTTGACTTCCTTCTTCCTCGTCTCGTCAACAATGTTTCACAACTGAATAGTATTCGCAAATTTAATATCCATTTTGAGTTTATAATTTATATCTTCATATACTGGCTTAGAAATTAGAATGTGTTACTAGTATTATCTTGGTTGTCTAGGTGGTGTTGCTGATATCTTGACAGAATTTGTGTTTTTTTTCTGTTTTATCTTTGTTTTAATAGTTCTCTTGTTATTTAGGTATTCAAAGGCATCCCTTAAGGTCGTACTTGGACTATGTTGGTTATTTGTATCAGAAAATGGATCCCCTTCCAGAGCAAGAACAATTTGAGGTCTTTCCATCTGCCTCTCTTACACAGACACACACACTCTTCTATCCCTCCCCCCAAGACACACACACACACACACAAACACTCAATCCTTTTCCTTATCTAAGCTTATACTTTTATCCCAGCTTGGATACGGAGATTTCTTACAGTCGCCATTGCAAGTGAGTCGCTTCAAATTCATTTTTTCCTTAACAAAAGTTATTTTCTTTTGAAAATTTATGATTTCTAATCTCATGTGTGGTGAATTACTCTTATGCTTACATAGGTGCATTTTCCTTATTAATTTTCTAATGCAGCCTCTCATGGATAATCTAGAGGCCCAAACGTATGAAATCTTTGAAAAGGATACGATGAAGTACATACAGGTATATTTTATCAGAGAGAGAGAAAACACATCTCATACTTTGAAAAGGATACGATGAAGTACATACAGGTATATTTTATCAGAGAGAGAGAAAACACATGCATTTATAATGAAATAAATAAAGGATGACTTTAGCATAAGACCTGGGTCCTCATAGTTGAATCCTTTTTTCCCCTCACAATTGTGTTGACACTGATCAAAAGGCGTTATTAGGTAGATACACTGACGTACAATCATAGTTGTCAAGTCGTTAAGTTGGAGCAAGTTAATGGCCGACTTCTTTAGCGACCAGTCGACTAGATACCCGACTAGTCGTCAGTAAAGCGGTAAATTATTTACAATACTCATTTTACTCATATATATATATATATATTCAAATTACAATTAACGTTAAAAAAAATACAATTTTGAAATCAAAACTATTAAATATCATTGATAATACAAATTAAATCCCTATCCTTGCTCATATCATAACTTTCGACGCTATTTAGAAATCTACGTAGCACAATAACACAATTAAGTTGTTGGCCGATTTTTTTTGTCGATATTTAGATCGTGTAAGTTCCCTTTTCTTCTTTGTTGTGCCGATGTTTTTTCATAGCCGAAGTAAACCGTTGGTTGCATACTTATTTTGTTATATTTGTTTGGATCTTTAATTGGGCAGGTTACTTGGTTATGGGTCAATTGGAATTGAGTTGGGTCAATTGGAATTTGGAACGGCTAGTTGCCGTCGCTTAAGCAACGACTTGACAACTATGCGTACAATCAAATGATGATCTTTTTATTGTTTTTCCAATGTTTTGATTTTATTATGAAACATAGAAAATATATACTTCTTTTATTCTTATGTGTAGAATTTTTCAGAAAACTATGTAAACCATATAATATCTGATGTGAAATGTCTCCCATATTCTTATCTGGGTTTCGAGTTCTTAACACGGGTTACTTGATATAATTTGAAAGCTCCGTGTATGATAGGCTTTTGTAATAGTGTCAGAACATGGAATATCTGTTTTTGGATAGTTGAGTTATTCTGTTGGAGTGCCTACATAAGCCTGATTAGTATCTGTCTTAGACGGTGATTGATAGATAGAGTGAATATTTGCTTTCTTAATATCGATCCTGGCTCATACTTTTGCAGTACCAAAGAGCAATCAGTAAAGCTCTGCAGGACAGGATACCTGATGAACAATCATCTACAGTAACCACTGTAAGCACTATTCTCATTGAAAGATCTGAGTGCAAGATTCTTAAACGCATCAAATTCTACCTGAATTTGTTTGTGTTGTTTGCAATTTTATAGGTACGGTTATTACAGGCCTGGCATGTGAGCTTTGAAGATATGACTTTCAATTTTTCGATTTTTGCAGGTATTGATGGTTTGTAAGCGCAGGAAGAGGTCCTCTTGTTAGAGCATCACTACAGGTTTATACTTCCAGATATTGTGGATATAACATCTAACTGACATGCTCAAAGTATCAATTTTGTTAGAGAAAATACTTGGACTAAGACTTACATATTACTTGAAAAGAACTAAAAAATCCAAGAGTAAGACTTGAGGAATTCACCCAATATAAATTTGTCGTAAAAACATTGTTTATAGTCCATAGGTACCTGTGGAATAGCAGTATCCGTCCTACTCCCTTACTATTTTATTATGTTGTGTACCTTTTTCAATAATGGAATAATATAATCTCAATATCCGCGTTTCATTTATAATCGCGTATACTAAATATATTTTGAAATTTTCATTACTTATGTTGCTCAATTAATTGGAGAAATAGAGGAGTAATTAAATTTCCTTTAAATAAAGAGTAGAAAGAACAACAAAAAATGTCCCCTTTTAACATTTTAAGGGTAAGTTCTACATGATGTTCCATAGATACCTATTCTAGATCTCATTACCTTTTGAAACCCCATAGTGATTTTCCGTCCAAACCCCATAGTGATTTTCTAAATTGCAATCCCGGTCAGAGTTGTCAACGTAAGTAAAAATAAAAATCTTGTTTAAATCTGTACTATTGGTACTTATGCTATTTGGAACTCTGCTTGTGCATATTTGGTTTGTTCTCATCTACTATGAAGTACGAACATTTCTCGGAGGTCAATGAGTCTTACGGGCACACCTTGGACATGTCCCAACACTTTCCTTCATCTTTTTTTTGAATTCCGATTTCCGGACATGCTCTGCCCTGTGGGACTTTGATCGCTGGATACTCATGACTGAGAGAGTGGGATACCAGAAAAGGGAAAAAGAAAGAAAATGAGAAAGAGATGAAGAGGAGTGATCACCTTGGGAAGCTGGAAGGAATAAAAGCATTGCGTTTGTCGATCACAGTTGACCGACTCCTTCTCTTTCCTTTGAGACTGAGTCATTATTGACCTATTGTCAGTTGTGTGGCTGCGAACAAGTTGTCCCTTTTTATTTTTGCATAATTACAGTCAAATCCCTCGTAGTTATAAAGATTTCAGTCTTTAGTCACTCAATTTAGTAGTTTAACACATCAGTCCTTGCACTTTAGTTGAATATGTGCCGAAATATGTTTATATTTATTAAAAATTTGTATAAAATCAAATGTATTCGCCAACGTATCATATCCCGTTTTTGGGGAAAATGCCATGCCCCGTGTTGCTTATTGTGTCCGTCTCGGCACATCATAGGCTCTCATGTTCTCAGATTGTGTGCTTATTATTAGTTGCAAACTTGTGTGTGCTTACCAATTTGTTTTTCACTTTGTTGTAACTTTTATATATATATATATATATACATATACATACAAAAAATAGGCAGCTGAAGAGACTCGACGCAAGTTGAGAGTTTATGCTGTAGAGAAAAATCCAAATGCTGTTGTTACACTCCATGTAAGTTAATATTTTTATTCATTCATCTCCCCCATCATCATACTTTGAATGATTTTGCATCATTTAGTTGTCTGCCATGCTGATTTATAGTACTACAATGAGAACTCATTGATGCAATTTATTTGATTTTATTGATTTTATGTAATTACCATGACAAGCTCATGATTTAAATACGTCCCAGTTGACTAGAATTGAATCTCAACATGCTTTTTCTAGACGTTTTGTTCTACTAGTGCTTTTTTGTTATTACTTTTTTTTGTATCGTGTCCAAGTTGACGTATTTTGTTCGTGGGTATGTTTATCTGTAGAAAGGGTTCTGCAATATTAGTTGAAGTTTTCACAGTTCTTATGTCCATAATTTACATTTCAGTCGTCAGTGCTTTGACAGGATAATTTCAGTTACTGGTGAGATGGCTGTATATCTATTTTCACCTTAGAAGGCTACATTTAGAAGACAAATATCTGTGTCTAGATGCAATATTTATTGCCTACTATATCTAGGATTTAAGAAAGGTGGCTTAATTATTGTAATGTTTCTATTAAGATGTTGTAGATGCGTTAAATTTTTTCTCTCCAAAAGAATGACTATCAGTTGGTGTTTTGTTTATGACTACTTATGTTATGGAAAGTGAAAATGAAGGTGATGATTTCAATTGGCAAACAGAGTAGAAAAGATTAATTTATTTGGGCTTGGATTTTCCTCAAGTTCAAGTGCTTTGATTCGTGATGCATTTAGAAGAAGTTTGAGAACACTAGAATTCTACAAGACGCATAAATAAGTTTCACGTTGATTGGTGAGCATTATCATATAGTTGAGAACACTGAGATTCCGACTGGGAACTTGTGTAAGTAGGCCAGGTTATTAATTTTCATAGGTTCAATTTGAGGAGTTTAAAAATTGAAAAGAACGCTACCAAATTGGTGTATTGTTTATCTCTTGAGCTGTGGAAAGTGGAAATGAAGGTGCTGATTTCAATTTGTCCAAATAAATTATGGATTTTCCTCAAGTCCAAGTGCTTTGATTCATGATGCATTTAGAAGAAGTTTTTGCCACAACTTTTCATTTGTGCCACTTAGTTTAAGATATACTCTAGATGTCCAAATTGCCATTATGAAAATTCACTTAATGCAAGTATTGGGTATGATTTTGATAGTGTACTCTCATTTAGGAAGTCCCAAGAAGAAAAAGTGGACAATAAATATGGAACCGAGGGAGTATTAATTAATTTCCTTTCTACCTTTGACCTCGTAACACATTCACAATATCACGTCATTAATACCTGTCCCTGTTTATTCTTTTTCAGTATCACCCCATATTGCTTGTACTTTCAATTGGAATTTGCTACATTGTTGTTCTGTACATAGTTCTTGCCAAAATATGCGCCAGCTCCTTGTTAATGCTTAACTTTTGGCTACCTTCACCATCTTCAGTCATCGTCATAACCCTTTACTCTTTTGTATATGTACAAATGTTATTAGGAAAGAGCCTTAATGTTATTTTGAACTTGATTGATACATATTCATATTAAGATTCTATGGTTTTTAACATGTGGAGCCATGCGCACCAATTTCTGAAGATATCAGGATTAAAATTACATAGGTGTGGTGTACTAGTAGTTTAGGGATACATGACCTTCACGGAACAAGTCAGGATTCACCTCACTTAAATTATTCTCCCTCGTTTGTTACCCATGCGTTTTAGCTAAGTGGTTATTTTATTAGTTTTTGGTTTTAGTGTTGTACTATACTTCGTCTTAGAAATAACATCATTTTTGTTGAAGCAGACCTTAGTGAAACTAGAGGGCTGGGAGGACATTGTTACCATAGTTTCTAGTGACATGCGTTGTTGGGATGCTCCTGAGAAATCAGACATCTTGGTACACAACTGTCCTAGGAATAAACTTATTATTAACCTTCCATTCTTTCATTTGAGCTTCTTAACTAATACCCATGTTCTTTGTTAATTTAGGTCAGTGAGTTACTGGGATCTTTTGGTGACAATGAGTTGTCGCCTGAATGTCTTGATAGAGCACAAAGATTTTTGAAGCAAGACGGAGTCTCAATTCCATCATCGTATGTATCATTTATATATAGTGTAATCCAGAAAGTATGTCCAGGGTTATCTGATAAGTCTCGTGTTTTGTGCACATCATACTTCATCATACATATGGAGATATTGATTTCGGGTATGACACTATATAAGTATATATAAATGATCAAGTCTGACAATTGTACCAACCCTCCTGGATGACATGGCCTGTTTTTGAAGATTTTGGCTGTTTATGAATGACTTTCTTTTTCAAAGTTATCAGTTAAACTAGTCGTTTGGGACCTTTGGGTTATTGTCTTAATTATTTGCTACATGTGAGATTCCTTAGTAGATGCATATGGGTTCCCATTTTAATTCGATTTCCTTTGTGAGTTTCAAATTTAACATCAACTCAATTCCATCTAGAGAGCATGATCCATGTTTTCTTAGGAAATGGTGTTGAATCTTGGTGTTTGGATAGCCTTTACAAGTTTTATAACTCTCATCTGTTTCTTTTCTCGATATTTGTGCCTCAGGTACACAAGTTTCATTCAACCTGTGACTGCATCAAAACTATATACAAATGTAAGTCCAGTGCCTTGGTTATCTACATAGTTGTTACGGCGTCACGGCACGTCATAGCGATAGCTGACTGCCAAAAACGCCTAGGCGATAAGGCAACTGTCATGACGTCCGTATGGCGACAAGTCGTTTACAATGTGAAATTTTACTTAACAAGTATATTGGCAATAAAGTTGCATATATATTAAAACTCAAAACATAACACTATGGAATAACATTAAAAGCATAATTATGTAAATACTTGGTAATAACAATCCAAAAATAAAACACTTGATGTATGTATAAGTATGTATCGGTATATAACCATTAACCACATCAAGCAGATAAATTGTATCACTATAAACCACATCAAGATGTCCAAAGTGTAACCACCGTCAAGTAGATAAATGTCACATATCAATGGATAAAATGTAAAGAGTACATATATAAAATATAAATAAATACATATATAAATATATATATATATATATATATATATGTATATATATAAATTTATATATAACCAACAGTCAGCAGAAAGGATAAGGAATTAAGGATAAGGGGAACAAAAAACAAAGCAGCCGAGTAGTAAACATACTTTGCACAGACAAATCGCACTCGACACTACGCACTGAACATACTTCGTAAGCAGCAGAGCAGTAAAGGGTAAGAAAAAAATTGGAAAAGAAATATCTGCTGATCGGAGTCGCGCGTCGCCGGAAGGGACTTCAGAGTCGACAGTCGAGTAGTCTCTCTCGCTCTCGCAGTCTCTCTCTCGGTTGCTCTCACAATCGCTCGTCGACGCCTTCTTCCCTTCTACTGCGATTCGACTTCGAGTTCTACTGTGAAGTTCGATCTTCTCTACTGCGAAGCGAATCGACTTCGAGTTCGACTAGAGCTAGTACCCAATTCCTCAGCGACGTCGTTTTTTTTACCCAGTTGGCATTTGGGTTAATTCATACCCATAGTAGCCAAGTCGCTCGTCGTCGAAGTCGACGCCGAGTCGTTCAAGGCGACGACTGCCTTTGCTTGGCGCTTGACTTTCAACCCACTGGATGCCTTGTCTGCCTCCTACCGACTGGATGCCTTGGCGTAGCCTAGGCGACGCCTTAACAACTATGGTTATCTCTACATGCGGCTTTTGTTATATATGTGTTAACTACTTCAGATTCTGTTACAGATCAAGTCGCATAAAGACCTTGTGCATTTTGAAACTGCTTATGTTGTCAAGCTTCACCGTGTAGCAAGGCTTGCTCCCTCCCAACCTGTGAGTGCTTCATTCTGCCTTGCAGGAAGTTATTACACGATGAATTCAACATCACAGACTTTGAACTTGAAATATATAAATTTCAGCAACTCACTTGCATTGTGTTTTGTTGTTGCATAGGTTTTTACATTTGCACATCCAGAGTACTCAACTAACAACAGCAATCAGCGGTACAAGAAGGTTCAATTTGAGTTACCCAGTGACACTGGATCAGCTATGGTTCATGGTATGTTATGTGAACGAATGTCTCACAACAGAAGGTCGTATCACACATAAAATTTTTGGAACATTGGAAGTGAATTATATTCCTACTTCTTTTAGTAATGAACCTTAAGTTGAAAATTTGGAAATGGGAATACATTGTGAAATTGTGTCGAAATATTCATGATCTTGGGAACTAGGGAATTACGAGTAAAATTTCTATTGGAGTTCATGCTATACTGTGTAGGCACCTTAGGTTTCGTAGCCTCTTCTATTTTCTGTTGCAAATCACGGTGGATTGAAGGGATTTGATTCTTATGGATAACTTAAAGGTAAAAGGATTAGGGGAAGGGGGAGGGTGTTGAATAGAAATGGTGAAATACTAGGGAATGGGTGCTTAAGATTAAATAAGGTGGCCTTATGTTCAGTCCCTATAAAATGCTCTTGGAAGCACTTGAAACTTATGTACTGTATATTTGTCCAGTTTTGTTTTCACTCATGAAGAAGTTTGCACATGAAACTATCTTTTATCATCCTTGTTTCCACTTAAACTGGCTCTATAAGGTACATGTAGAATGTAGATCGATGCCATTTTTTTGTTTTGGTGTGCCTAGCACATGGTGCACTTATTTCCCTTACGCAGACTGCGGTGATTAGTTGCAGTATGAATTGCTGATGCTTTATAATTAATTGTAACCAAGGGAGTAAAGGGTTGGTGAGGAGGATTGTTTTTGAAAATATATTTGTTATGAGGGCACTGGTTGCGGAGAGACTTTGAGGTTCTAATTAATAATCAGTTTAGAGCCCATTTAGGGGAGCTTCTGGTTGAACTAAACGCACTTCTAAATTAAATATGGAAGTATTTTGGTATTTGGTAACCCTTTAAAAGCACTTTTAAAGAGTAGAAATTTGGGTTTAAAAGCATTTTTAGCTGAAGCAGAAAATTTGTGCTTTTGACTCCAGCACTTTTGGCAAAAAGAAAGTACAAAATTATGCTTAAATTGTTAGAACGAAATAAAATCTCATACCATACACTTGCCTTAAATTTGTCATCAATACCTTCAAAAACATTTCTATAATTATGTAACCAAACACTATTTTAATTTTCTTATAAAAGTAGTTTTGTCAAAAGCTCTACATCGAAAAGTGTTTCATCTCATTGTGCCACACCGCACAGCTCCGCCAAACGGCACTTAATGATGTGAAAATGAAGAATTTCTTTTTAGGTGATTGTCATTTATAATTCAAGTTTCAGTTTGTTGAACTGATTTTCAAATCTACCCTTGAGGTGTTTTGTTAGAGAACCTCAGGCATGGAGTGAATATTGGTTAAGAGTGGTGTTGTATTTTCATTGATTGGGGAGAAGTACAAATATATTTTTGTTTTAACGTGAATAGAGTTAAGTGCCGTCTACTTGTGTTTTCAATATATAACAATTTCTAAGACAATCTTTCTGTAAATTCAAGTGGGAAATTACATTCTTATTGCATCTTTTCATCCAATTCACAGGATTTGCTGGTTATTTTGATGCAACACTCTACAAAGATGTGCATCTCGGTATTGAACCAATGACAGCAAACCGAACATGTTCAGCTGGTATGTTACTAAATTTTATTTCTTTTGCCGGAGTGCTTGAGTTTTGAGCTTATGTGTAGTGTCAGAAAGTATGCACCAAGCTAGTAGCTTAGCAACCACTTGAACTATCATTACGGTTAGTGTCATAAAGAATGCACCAAGCTAGTAGCTAGTAGATATACAAAGTCATCTAGGCTTTAGGTTATACTCCGTCTCAAAATGAGATCCCCTTTTTCTTTTCGCCTCCCCAAAATGAGACTCCCCCTTTCAAAATTTAATAGAAAGTAGAACTTAAACGACTTTTCTTAAAGTGCGTGATTTTTTAATGAGCTCTCAATTTTGAACTAAAGGATTATGTTATATAGTTGAACCACTAAATTACTTCAGCTTGAATGAATTAGGAGGCATAGTATGAATGAAGTTTTGATCTATTATGGCTGCGTCAATAATTTTGCCTGTGTTCGTCACATAGGTTTCCGATATTTATACCGTTAAGGACACCTGTATGTGTACAACCGGGACTTCCATTAGAAGTTCATTTTTGGCGGTGCTGTGATTCTACCAAGGTAATTATTTCATTGCATGTTACATAGAACCTAGTGTTAATACTTTAGTAGGGGCAGTGGAATAATTGAACACAAAAAAACGCAAAGGGATGATTATTTAATGGTCTAACATTATGGAATGAAGCACCAGAATTCTAATATCCTTGACGATGCATCACACAATTCTCATATCCTTTCTCTCTGTTATTTATGGTGATGCCATTGTTTGCTTTCTGATTTTGCTGAATGAAATGCCAGGTTTGGTACGAATGGTGTGTGACTTCTCCCGTCACATCTTCTATACACAACACTAATAGTCGTTCCTATTGGGTTGGCTTGTAAGACTCCCGGTTCATATGTTATGTATAGGAAGCAGAAGCAGAAGGCAGAGATAGCAGTTATCCCCAAACAAACAGAAATCTGTTGGTAGAAGATTATTTTGTACAACATGAGTTTCAGTCCTTTTTATGTTTTGGGACCGTTCCCAGCCAGTTGCCGATATGGTTATCGGGTATCAATGTGCATTTTGGTTTCTGAATTCAACAGGCCTCTGCTTGCTCCATCTTTGCTTTTATAGAGGTAGTCAGCCTCATCAAGAATCTCATGTTTACCATTTGTACAATTTATTTTAATGTCAAATTCATTTGTTTCCTCTTAACAGCTTGTTTATTAAAAAAAGAATGATGTCTAGACTTTTTTCTTTCATAATCTTTTTGACAAATTTTAAAAATATATTGAGAGAACAATTTCTTTTGTTTGAAGTCCACAAATCGGGAACAATATAAACTTTTTTAATTTGCCTAAAAATTATATTCCCTTTCGTATTATTATTATTATTATTTGATCTTTGTTGACTTTTTAAAGTCGAATCAAGATATTTTAAACTTCTAGTTGCCATATTTTTTAAATTTTAATCAATGTAATGATGAATGTTGTAAATTATTTAAAGTTAAGTTTTATTATTGTTTTATAATTTTAACGAGTAATTTTAATTTGAAATTTAAAAATATTTTAATTAATTTTTAAAAATTAAAATTGATCATATAATATAATTTTGGAACGATGGTTACTAAAACTTATCCAAATTCTCCAACTATTCAAAAATTTGTTACACTATCACCCCCATATCATTAGAAACAAAACAGATAAGCTTAATTTCAGACAATTAAAAATGAACAGTCAGTCTATAGAAACAAGGTGCAACGTACTCTCAGCTAAATAAATGCATCTTGTTTCTATTGTACGTCCATATGAAGTGTCTATTTTAAATTGTTCGGATTTGGAAACAATAGGGGTATTGGATGTAAAATTTAATTCTCAAATGTCAATTTTGCCAACATTTATAGCTTTAATTGGAAATTAATTCCGAACAATTCGTGAATCAAACATAAATATATAAAACTGAAAATTTCTCTGTAAATTACAATTAAGCTGAATTCCTGTAAACGGGCAGGCATGCATGATCCATGCAACGTGAGTACACACATTAATCCAATCACATTAGGACACTTGTAATTAATATATATAAGTTTACATCGAAGCTAACGATATTTGTTCTTCAATATATTATTACCATTTGTGCTCCACCACACTTTTAAATCTGATATACCTACCAGTCCCTCAGATGTTATATATATATATATATGACTAATTAAGATGTTATTTTTCTAGGCATGGATACTGCCATGCATAACCATGATTATACGAATACTACGGCCACACAAATAAATATTAATTGTTGAAAATATATATAAAATATCGTTGAAAATATAATATATATATATATATATATATATATATATATATATATATATGAACACTTCCCATGTGTATATCCCATTTGATAATATATCAATCAAAATTCAACAACATGAACCACCCACAAATGCACTCTAATTAAAGGGTATATATATATATATATATATGGCTGGCTGGCTGGCTCATTAATTAATTATACACCGTAGCGGTTATCGGTGAACTTGTTCTTAATCCATTTGAAGCTCTCTCTCATAGTAGATTTGAGCTTTCCCTCCGTCGTAAACATATTATAAGCCGCGATTCTCTTCTTCCTCTTTAGCTCTGGATCAGTAGGTGGCGTAAACCCTTCGCCCCTTGCGCTCCGTCCATTAAAGGTATAGGAATTTGCTCCATTCTCGTTCTCGAATTCGCCGGAGTACGAGGATGAGTACTCGGGGAATGACCTACTCTTCTCCATCATCGATCATACAAAAAATAATTCTACTATTGCCCACCCTAGCTTGTCTATTTTTAGATACATATATATATATATATATATATATATATATATATGGGATTCCATCCACAGCAACCGCTTGTTGGGAGCAACCCATTTTTGGCCAGCCGCTACAGCCTGTACCGGCCCTTATGTAAATTTTTTTTTATATAAGCCGCTACAGGCAAAAACAATCATTAATAAATGAACCAAACAGTTCAAACCCAATTCGTACTCATTTGACTAAATGATTCAAATATGAGCAAATTTTAAAATTCGATAAATTATTCTAACCTCTTCAAATTATAATTTTCTACTGATACTCATATCATATTCACTCGAAAAAATTCAAATTGTCCGGACTTGATTCGAGATCGTGGTCGACTCAGTAACTAAACGAATTTTAATTAAATTTTATTTTATACTCATAAATTTTAAAAATAAACTTTGAGCAACTCTATATTCGATTTGATTCATTTTCGCCCCAATTTTAGAATTATAACCAAAGGTGAGTGAGGCTGGGGCATGTGTGATGTTGGAGGGAATTAATTAATTAGTTAAAAGGTTCACGCTGGGAATCATGAGAGCTAGTGGTGGTGATGGTAATGGGCCATACTTAATTTGCAATAAGATGCCATCATATTGGCATGGCCGTGGTGGCACAAATGGGTTCACATGGTGGGTGGGGAGGTGGGACCAACCTATTGTGGGGTGGGCCCAAATTTCGCAATTGTGTCTTCATAAAGATATGTTGGATTATATATTGGCTGAATGATACTTTATTTTTTTAAGTTGTTATTTATTTTTAAAGTTATTTTTCATCAATTAAATTTTTAAAATGACATGGTTTATCGATTCTGTTCTTTTTACCTGATTTAATTTTAACCCGACCCGACCCAACCTATTTATTTTAAATCAATTTGACATTTTTTTTGCACATTGTCCCTTCAGATAACCCGATTTTATTTTCTTTCTTTTAAAAAAATACAACATTATTTTCAGTAAAAAAAATAAAATGTATTTTTTTAAAAAAAAGAGAGAGTAAAGTTTCATAAAATATAGATTCAAAAGAAAAAAGCAAAAAAATAAAACTTTATTTTATAAAATTTTTTATTTAAAATGAGTAAAGTTTCATAAAATATAGATTCAAAAAATAAATTTATTTTCATAAAAAAGTAGAATTTTTATTTTTTTCAAAAATGAGTAAAGTTTCATAAAATAAAGATTAAAAAAAGAAAACTTTATTTTCAAAAAAATAGAAATTTTCATTTTTTAAAAAAATGAGTAAAGTTAAATAAAATATAAATTAAAAAAAACTATATTTTAAGAAAAAAATAGAAACTTTTATTTTTTAAAAAATAAAAAAGTTTAATAAAATATAGATTAAAAAATAATATAAAATTCGAAAAAAATAGATTTTTTTTATTTTTTTAAAAATGAGTAAAGTGTCATAAAATATAGATTAAAAAAAACTTTATTTTTAGAAAAAAAGAGGAATTTTTATTTTTCTAAAAATGAGTAAAGTTTCATAAAGTATAGATTTAGTAAAATATAAAATAAAAAAAGTGAAATTTATTTACAAAAAAGTTGAAAATTTAATTTTTTTTAAATGAGTAAAGTTTCATAAAATATAGATTTAAAAAAATATAAATAAAAAAAGTAAAACTTAATTTTCAAAAAAAGAGTGATTCTAAAAATGTGTAAAGTTTCATAAAATATAGCTTTAAAAAATGTAAATAGAATTTTTTCATTTTTAAAAGATTTGTAAATTTATTTTACGAAACTTTACTCATTTACTTTAATTTTATTTACTTTTTTTATTTTATACTTTTTTTTAATTTATATTTTATGAAACTTTACTTATTTTTTTAAAAAAATAAAACTTGCAATTTTTTTGAAAAATAAATTTTAAATTTTTATTTTACTTTTTAAATCTATATTTTATTAAACTGTACTAATATTTTTTTATTAAAAAAATTTCTAATTTTTTTTGAAAATATAGTTTTTTTCTGAATTTATATTTTGTAAAACTTTACTCATTTTTAAAAAATAAAAAGTTCTGTTTTTTCCTGAAAATAAATTTTATTTTTTGAATCTATATTTTATGAAATTTTATTTATTTTTTTAAAAAAAGATGAATTTTTTCTAAAAATAAATTGTAATTTTTTGAAATCTATATTTTATGAAACTTTGCTCATTTTTATAAAAAAATTCATTTTTTTCCGAAAATAAAGTTTTAATTTTTTGAATATATATTTTATGAAACTTTACCCATTTTTTAAAAATAATGAAATTTTCTAATTTTTTTATAAAAAATAAAGAAAATAAAATTGGGTAACTTAGAGAGACAGGAGTGCAAAAATTACCAAATTCGGTAAAAGATAAATAGGTCGGGTTGGGTTACAGTCAAATCGTGTAAAAGGAACGAAATCGATAAAAATATCACTTTAAGGATCAAATTGACGAAAAATGAACTTTAAAACGACTTTAAAAGTGAGTGGCGACTTGGAGGGACAGAAGTGTCATTTAGCATTACTTTAGTCTCAACTTGACTTAGGGGCTGTTTGTTTTCTGCTGAATGGCTGACCGATTCAGCCATTCAGTGCGTTTATTTTTTGAAAAAATTATTTGAATGGTCTAACCGGTCAGCCATTCAGAAGATTTGGACTGAATGATTTAGTCTCATTTTTTGACTAAATGGGGCTGAATGAGCGGCTCAATGATATTATTTTACAATATTAACTATTATATTATGTAATATTAAATAAATTTACAACAATTTTTTGAATCTTTTAGAGGGGTAAAATAATAAAAATTTGTTATTCAGATGTTTCAGATATGTCAATTATCAAACAACTTTTCTCATTCAAATTCAGATTCAACTCATTCAGATTCATTCATTTATTATCAAACACCCCTCCCTAATCATTCATTTTTTTTAGCAATGGGTTAAAAAAAATTAATATATTACAACCTTGCCAATTGTCTCACTGATTGAAGGGAGAATTTGAGATCAATTCGAAGGTCTTGAGTACAACTCTTATTCAAAGCACTATAAGGGCCACGGACCGTAAATTTAGTCTTATTTCAAAAGTCTTGTTCAAAAAGAAAAGACTATCTGATCGCAAGGCTAGTAACTCCTCTTAGTAAAAAAAATAATCATATATTACTATTTATTACTTTCTCCGTCACAAATTAATTGCTCAATTTTGACTTTTTAAAGTCAAATTGACCATTTATAAAACTAATTTTTTTACTATTTTTGCTAAAATATAGGTGAGGAGATTATAACCAAAAGAAAGTATATACAATTTATTACTAATCCTAATTTTTATAATTTTAAAAATATAATTATATATGCTTAATTATTAATTTTAAAAATAGTCAATTTGACTTAAAAAAGTCAAAACTGAGCAGTTAATTTGGGACGGAGGGAGTAATAAATTTGGAATAACAAATACAAAATTCAACCCACTAACAGACTTATAATAACATAGCCTTACATAGGAGAGTAGATCCTCTGTCCCTTACGTAGACGTTTCGGCTCCACCTTGAGTTACAACTTCAATTTATAAATGCTCTCTAATGATAATAATTGTTAATTTTTAAAAGAGGAGTAGTTCTATTATACAAGTCCTTTAAAATATAATCACACATTAAGAAATTTTATTAATTTTAATATTAAGTAATTAATGTTGTTTACTAGGCCTCCCTTGTAGTCTTGATCATTACACCAAAGCATCAAAAGCTTGGTGAAGGGCAAGGGCTGGTACCAACAAACAAACAAAACAAAAACAAATATTGGTTTAAAATTTTATTACTATCCATGCAATAATTATTACTCTTCATTCTCTCTCTTAATTATTATATTTTTTTAGAAATAAATATAAAATAATTAATTTTGTTTTCTAAATTATATAAAACTTCTTATATTATGAACAAAAAATCATCTCAATCCACTTGTATAATAAGAAAGGAGGGAGTACAAATGAAGAAGGTGGATTTTCACTTCATGTTCGTATATATTGGAATAATTTAATTGGTTGCAAAACAATTATTCTTTTGTTATGATGAAAAGTAGATGCTCAATTCAAACCACAAACATGTGTGCTTATATCTGTTAAAAGTTTCTTCTTATTTAAGTCCAACTTTTCACTAATGGCAAACATTCTCAAAGGAAAACATATCATTTGATATATATATATATATATATATATATATATGGAAATGATCTATAGCTTGCGTTAATTATGGATACTATTTTAGTTAACTCATCTTATACCGTCCAATGAAAGATCTAAGGGGTGGGTTGAGCCGGCCGCTACTCCCTCTAGCGGCCAGCCAAATTTTTTTATATTGGCTGCTACTCCCTCTAGCGGTCAGTCAAAATAATTATAATTTAAATTAAAAAAATATAGCTAATTAATACTCGACCGTCTAATTGGTTCACAAATATAAAGAATTATAAAACGAATAGTAGACTAATATAAATAATAGTACTTGATTAGGTAATTTAGAAATAGTAGTTGAATACGTAATTTGTTTGAGTAGAAATATAATATAAACTCAATTATTATTTCATATTTATAATTAATAATTAGAAGGCGATAATCAGTAATTATCCTTATACGTACTTATTTTATTAATTAGTATTATTGATAATCCATATAAGAAATAGTGATTGAGTTTATATTATATTCATACTCAAATAAATTATGTATTCAACTACTACTCCCAAATTACCTAGTCAAGTATTATTCATTATATTAGTGAACTACTCGTTTTATAATTCTTTATATTTGTAATTCAATTAGTGAGTGGAGTATTAATTAGCTATATTTTTTAATTTAAATTATAGTTATTTTAAGTCCCTGACTAATTGGCCGCTACTCCCTCTAGCGACCAATCAAAACGACCGCGTTTTGACTGATTGCTAGAGGGAGTAGTGACTAACATAAAAGAATTTGGCTGGCCGCTAGACAGAGTAGCGGCCGACCCTAACCCATCCCTTAGATTTTCTATCGGACGACAGGAGATGGGTTAGCTAGAAAGTGGTCATAGTTAACGCAAGCTATAAATTATTCCACATATATATATATATATATATATATATATATAATACTCTAAAAATTAATAAATTCACAACAAAAAATAATATTTTCACATGAAAATCGTCGATATAATCTATACCGACAATTTTATTATTATTAATATATATGTAAATTATATTTTGTTCATCTTACGCAGTAATATTTGCCCAAAGAGAACTTCAATTGCCTTTTAGAAACGGATTTGAAAACGCGGTCCTTTCTCCCGCCAATTACAACCAGTTTTGTCTCAATTTATTAATGTCTCACCTCACCTCCCCCTCCCTATTCCAAAAATTACAAATTTGTCCCTTCACTTGAAGAGTAGGCCAGTAGGGAAGTATATTTTAATATTAAAAACTTTATATTATCTCGCAAATGAATAGGGCATCAATTTCACGAAGGGCCTTGAGATTTTTTTTTTAAAATTCATTTTGACTTTCTAAAATTAATCTACGAAATTTTAAATATTAAAATTATTGTAATTCATGCAAGTTTTGAATATACTAGATTTAAACTTTAAAATGTACCACTCACATGATCAAGTGTTGACGTAATGGTTGTATTGACTAGTCACCTCTGCCTTGAGTAGGGAATGGATCAAGTCTTATCCCCACCCCTTTGTGAAATGATAAAATGCTTTAATAATACCATTTATTTATTTATTTATTATATTTTTTTATCACAAATCTATTATATAAGAATGTAAATGAACAAAGTTGAGCCGAGTATTGAGTTGTTTAGATTTGATTTACAAAATTTATCGAGTAAAAAATAATGTTTGATTGAGACTTGTTTAGTTACCGGGTCAAACACGATTTCGAATTGAACTCGAGAAGTTTTAAATTTTCGAACGAAATGATCCGAGTATTAGTAGAAAATTGCAATATGAAGATGTTCGAGTAATTTATCGAACTTTAAAATTTGTTCATTATTAAATCATTTATATTTTGAGTCGAGTTCGGATCGAACTTTTAATCGTGTAAATACGAATCGAGTCTGAACTGTTTACTCATTTTACAGCCTTACTATGTTTCTAATATTTAAAAGTAAGAAAAAAATAAAATATATAGTTAATGGGCTATA
This sequence comes from Panax japonicus, assembly GCA_020205505.1. Taxonomy (NCBI): domain Eukaryota; kingdom Viridiplantae; phylum Streptophyta; class Magnoliopsida; order Apiales; family Araliaceae; genus Panax; species Panax japonicus. The sequence goes on along the minus strand of CM035097.1, from coordinate 53,612,143 downwards.
ATACCAGTTGTGTAGGGTATATATAGCAAGAGAATTTGTCAGAACCTTGGCCTTTCTTCTGTTGGACAGCATGGCTTAAAGGCCCAATCCGACCATACGTTCAAATTGGTAAAAATATCAATTAGGCTTATTCAATCCGGCTCTTTACCATGGTTGACTATGGTTTTTTGATGACAGATGGGCTCTTTACCGTACTAGTGTTTTTCCGCTCAAATTCAAAATGAGTTTTATCTTAATATAGATATACGAAAATGAAATTTGTCTAATATATATATGCACAAATGAAAATAGAATTCTCTTATATCATATATCCCATGAATGTCAAATTTGACTGAAATTAAAGTAACTGTACCGTCTAAAAATGAGATCAAAATCGAGTTAAATCGATGTAATATATATATACTAGCTGGGTCCCGTGCCTCCGGCACTGTATGGATAATATGATTTATCTCAAAATTTGAACGATCAAAATAATTTATTGAGTGAGCGGGAAATTTAAAGTCATTTGTATTTTATTAAATTATTATTAAATTATTAGATAGATAAATGTATTTTATTAGATAGATGTATGAACAGTGGGATTTATCTCAAACTTTGGACGGCCCAGATGATTTATTGAGTGAACGGGAAATTTAAAATCATTTGTATTTTATTAGATAGATATATCATATATACGGACTTTTTTTTTTTACTTTTTTTTAAAACAACAATTTTTTTTTTAATATTTTATGGAACTGAAATTTTTTCATAATACAATATTTTGGGCGTGTTTTGAATACCTATACCAAAAAATGGTGGTACAGTCTGCACAGACTGTTATACGTACCCAAATCACACCCAAAACACTGTATTATGAAAAAATTTCAATATTTCTTAAGTAGCACTCCCTATATAATGCTTCCTATTTTTGGCTCCATTTTGAAAATCACGCATTTTCTCTCTCTCCAAAACAATACAAGCTCCAAGCAATCATGAAATTTCTCTCTACAAAACCCAAAATCGATAAAAAAATAATAATCAAATCACGATTCACCCATTTCAGTCCAAATCGATATCTATTTTACCTATTTCATTCCAAATCACGATTCACCTATATCAGTCCAAATCACGATTCACCTATTTCACGATTCGGCATCTAGGTTGAATAGATCGACACTTGGCATCTCCTATTTCAGTCCAAATCAACTTCAACTCAGACCAAAACCTTGATTTCGACTTCGATTCGGTAAGGGTTTAACTATTTTCCTCCATTACAATTGTATTTCTAGGTTTTTGTTTTGGTCTGTTTTGGTCCGACTTCGATGGCAACATCTCTAGCAGTCCAATTTCCATTGTTGTGACGCCCCCAAAATAGGTATACGTCACATATTCTGAGTCGTCAAATACATGGTACAGAAACAAATACAACTTCAGTAATACAATTGTCGTGCAAAATACGACAATACATATGCTGTGAGTTTGAATACAACTATTGTCTAATAGAGAGTATACAAACTCAAAAGGAGTCCTCATTACAATTATTGATACATTATTTTACAAAATAGTGAGGACTATTAAAACAACTATCTTGAATCATCACTCCATACCTCGGCTAGTTCCTGCTAAATTCTCTCCTCTTGAGAAGAACAATGGAACAAAAAAGAAAAGGGTGAGCTCAACTAGCCCAGTAAAGAATATTATGACTAAGATAATATGCAATAAATTATCATTAGTCTTCAACAGGGAAAAATTTGATAAAATATAATAGACAACAAGTTCTAGATCAACAACTGCAGCGGAAACAGCAATCCATTAGAAGAATCAAGTAGAGAAAGAATTCTACTATCTTCTAAAATTTAAAAGTCCATTATCAATATTTTATCCCTGTAACATCAATAAATATACATCTTGAATCAAATATTCATCTTTGCGCTACAGGCTAAAGATATTCATTTGTATCACTAGTTGGTCATGTTCATCTCAACACCTGTTCATCTTTGCACTACAAGCCAAAGATATTCATTAATATCATCATTTAATAATGAGGATGATGAAAAATATCTTAAAGAAAACTAATTCAGCGAAACAAAAGGACAAATATTAGGGATTCATATTATAGTTTATCCAAGTTCAATAATACTCTATAATAACCAATTGTGAAGCAGAATTCAAAAATAAAGATCAAAACATGAATACAATTAAAGATAGTAACCATAATAGACATCTTGGACAAAAAGGAGAAAAATTCATTTTTTTCGGTGAATAGTGTCGTATTCGTGAATAATGTCGTATACGTGAATAGTACCGTATACGTGAATAGTAACCCCGACACAAAAAAGTAGAAATTCTACAATAAAATCCATACCAATATTTCGGTATAATGATATTGAAAGAATAATATCATTAGAAAGAAAATAACATCTCTTACCTCAAAGAAATCGTACTTTAAAATGGAATATCGGATATGATGCTGAATGAAACTTGTACTGAATAGCAACTCTCAAAGTATCTAAATACTCACAAATTACACTCGATAATATAGAGAGAAAGAAAAGTTATTTCTGGTGTGATTTTTAATTCTAACTTAGCCCTTTATTTATAGGAAAATGTTAGCACGTCGAAGCAAACTTAACCTGCTACTTGATGGCTTTAACTGCTGCTATTGCCACCCACCGCATTTGAAATTCAATTTGAGCACATTTCTCACCAACCAAAAGTGGGGCCCACCAATTCTAGAATTTTCCACCAAAATAATAACTTCCGAAATTCAACAATTTCTGAACCAGTCACCTATTAAAATTCATAACAAATCATATGCTCATTTTTAACGGTTCAAAATTTGTTGACATATATTCAACTTATATATGTATAACATATCCAAAAATCACAACGATCCAACGGTCGGATTAAAAATTATAACTCACGCAATATATCTCAAGAACACTGATTTGATTTTTTAATACCTCAATTTCGACAAAATACTGATAAAACACCTCAACATTAATTCCTTCATTTATAACCACATAAATAAATTCATCATTTAAATCTGCATCAAATAAATATTTCCTTATCATATAAATCAATAATTAATTATTTATAAATAATATTACAGAATCACATTTATGACAACCAGATAGTTCCAAGGAAAGAGGGGGCTTTCCGATAAGAATTTCTCTTTACTAGCACGTAATCAGGTGACCAAACCTCTCCTTGACAGAACTTTCTAAACATTGTCAATAATGATATCTCATAATATTATTCAAATAATATGAATTATTGATCCGATAATGAGAAATACTGTGCAGTGACAATTATTGAAACAACAATAATATAAAATATCAACGTAGTAATTATTGAACCAATAAAATAAAATATTAAATAGTAATTACTGTAACAATTATTGAGTAGTGTCTTCTTACGTAAGAATCAATAATTCAAAAATAGTGTACAAAACTGTGTGCTACTGTTCAACCACGCGTATTACTGTATTTTAACCATCGGGTATTCCAACAGTGTTAACAGTAACAACTACGCCGTTATTTGTAAAAACTCAAACTTGTCATTTTTCTTCATCCGACCGTTATCCGTTATGGGGCCCACAAATGGCTGCGCCGTCGTACGAATATTCCCCGTCAAAAACAATATTCCACGACCAAACGAATATTCTCCGACAACAATGAATATTTTATAACCACTTGCTTATTTTGCAAAATTTGCACATTTTATCCATAACCAAAGCATTATATCAAATTAACACCTTATTATTCACAATAATAATTAGAGGAAATTGAATTTTATTTATAATAAGTTGGGGTCTTACAAATTAACTTACAAATCTTTAAAATTTATTCTTGAACTTGTTTGATTGAATTGTCATCATCCTCATGTTTATAATATGTTGAAAGTCATCTGTGACCAGTAGTGCATAGATGGACTTGGTATGATTATGACCAGAGATTATTCAGTATAATCATGACCGTAGTGTTACAAATAATGTGGTAAAAATCCTCACTGGCCGTAGTGCATTGATGGATAGTTATTGGCATGATCATGACCATTGATGAATACACGAATATCCTTGGCCCGTAGTGCATGGATAATTTTTTGTCGTGATACTGATGAATATCCTTGGCCGTAGTGCATGGATGATGTGGATTATTTATTAAGCTGAGTCTCAGCGATAAAAGTAATGAAAAAACTTTTAAATCATAGAAGATAATAGATTTTATTCTCTACTTGACTCTTTTAATGGATATAGGGCTGAGTATTCGGTTATAACCGAACCGAATAGCTTATTCGGTTATAACCGAAAAACGAAATTATAACAATTTTAATATCCGAACTATAAACCGAATTAGGAGATAACCGAATAACAGAATAACCGAATTCCTTATTCGGTTATTCAGTTAATAACCGAAATGAAGACTAATTAATAATACCACTTGCCCATCATATCACAATTTCGACCGCTCCAGATCATAATAACCGAAATGGAGAAAAGGATTCGTTGGTGACTCTGTAAAAAATAGAAAAACTTGATAAACAAATTGTGACGCCCCCAAAATAGGTATACAACACCCATTCTGAGTCGCCAAATACATGGTACAGAAAGGAAACTACAACTTCAATAATACAATTATCGTGTAAAATACGATAACACATACTGCGAGTTTAAATACAAATATTGTCTTTTAGACAATATCCACACTCAAATAAGTTCTCGTTATAATTATTCAAACACTATTTTACAAAAATAGTGAGGACTGCTAAAACATCTTTCTAGAACCATCACTCCGTACCTCGACTAGTTCCTGCTATGTTCTCACATTCTGAGAAAAATGGAACAAAAAAGAAAAGGGTGAGCTCAATAAAAAATATTATGACTAAGATAATATATAACAAATTATCGTTAGTCTTCAACAAGGAAAAATCTGATAAAATATAATAGTCAACAAGTTTTAGATCAATAACTGCAGCGGAAACAACAATCCATTAGAAGAGTCAAGTAGGGAATAAGTTCTACTATCTTGTAAGATTTAAAAGTCCATCATCAATATTTTATCCTTGTAACAACAATCAATATACATCTTTGCACTACAGGCCAAAGATATTCAGTTGTATCACCAGTTGGTCATGTTCATCTTTGCACTACGGGCCAAAGATATTCATCAGTTAATCATTTATCTTTGCACTACATGCCGAAGATATTTATAATATCATCATTTAGGACTGAGGATGATGAAAAATATTTTAAAGAAAATGAATCCAGTGAAACGAAAGGACAAATAGTAGGGATTCGTATAACAGTTTATCCAAGATCAATAATACTTCATAAATATCAATTTTGAAGCAAAATTCAAAAATAAAGATCAAACCATGGATACAATCAAAGATAGTAACCATAATAGACATCTTGAACAAAAAGAAGAAAATTTTATTTTTTGGTGAATAGTGCCGTATACGTGAATAGTAATCCCGACAAAAAATTCCAAATTTGATAAAAATTTAGATCAATACTTCGGCATAATGATATTGAAGAAATAATATCATATATGAAGAAAATAACATCTCTTACCTCAAAATATCAGTACTTCTGATCGGAATATCGGTATAAAGCTGAAGGAAACTTGCACTGATGAATAAAAACTCACAAAGTATCTAAATACTCACAAAATACACTCAATAATCTAGAGAGAGAAAGAGAGGAAACTTGTTTCTGGTGTGATTTTTAATTCTAACTTAGCCCTCTATTTATAGGAAAATGTTAGCAGACTTGATCTGCAACCTGATGGCTTTACCTGCTACTATTCCCACCCACCACATTTAAAATAAATTCAGCATATTTTTTCACCAACCACAAGTGGGGCCCATTCAATTCTAGAATTTTCCACCAAAATCATTTATAAACCTAATTTCTGAATCAGTCAACTCTTAAAATTCATAATAAATCATACGTTCATTTTTAACGGTTCAAAATTTGTGGACATATACTCAAATTATATATGTATAACATATCCAAAAATTACAACGATCCAACGGTCGGATTAAAAATTATAACTCACACAATATATCTCAAAAATACTGGTTTAATTTTTAATACCTTCATTCCGACAAAAATACTGATAAAACATCTCAACATTAACTCCTTCATTTTTAACCACAATAAATATATCCAACATTTATATCCACATAAAATAAATATTTCCTTATCATATGAATTAATAATTAATTATTCACAAATAATATTACAGAATCACATTTATGACAACCAGGCCGTTCCCAGGAAAGAGGGAGCTTTCCAATAAGAATTTTTCCATATTGGCGCGTAATTAGGTGACCAAACCTCTCCTTGACTGAACTTTTTAGACATTGCCAATAATGCTATCTAATAATATTATTCAAATAATATGAATTATTGATCTGATAATGGAAAATACCGTGCAGTGACAATTATTGAAACAACAATAATATAAAATATCAACGCAACAATTATTGAATCAATAAAATAAAATATTAAACAGTAACTACTGTAATAATTATTGAGTAGTGCCTTCTTACGTAAGGATAAATAATTTATCAATACTGTGCATCCACGCGTATTACTGTATTTTAACCACCGGGTATTCCAATAGTATTAACGGTAACAACTACGCCGTTATTTATAAAAACTCAAACTTGTCGTTTTCTTCATCCGACAGTTATTCTGTTATGGAGCCCACAAATGACTGCGCCGTCGTACGAATATTCTCCGACAACAAGAATATTCCACGACCAAACGAATATTCTCCGATACAGTGATTATTTTATAACCACTTGCATATTTTCCAAAATTTGCACATTTCACCCATAACAAGAGAATTATATCAAATTAATACCTTATTATTCACAAATATAATTAGAGGAAATTCGATTTTATTTATAATAAGTTGGGGTCTTACACAAATAATGTCAGAAGTGACCATTTTAGGAGCATAACCGAGCAGACAGAGAAAAAAAGGTTTTAATTATATGAAGGAATTATTATGCTATGTACTTTATTCTTATCCAGTGCATATTCGAGAGCATCAACATCAGCTGGATCAATAACAGTGGTCTGCACAGAAAGTGACAAATAAGATCGCAGCCTTAGCTCTTAATTTCAACCGCTCCAGCATCGAATCATGGGTGGCCACCGGTAACACCACCTGCCCGGGTTCCCCTATCCAATTTCACTTTCATACCTAACCATACCCTCCACCGTCTTATCCAGGAATGGTGCGTCGCTAACCGGTCTTTTGGAGTTCAGCGGATTCCGACACCGAAACAACCGAATGATCTAGTCACGGTTCGGTCTTTACCGAATCAGGCATCGTCTGAGTTGAATTCAATGCATTCACGGCTCTCAGCTTTGAGGTGACTCAGAGGACTCGCTCGTGACTCGGATAAGAACAAATCGGTGATTTCCACTAACAAAGCTTGTACTTGAGAGTGAGAGATGAGAGATGAACTAGAGAGAGTGAGAGATGAACTAGAGAGTGTGAGATCTGAGATTAGAGAAAAGAGATGTTTGGGAGGGATATGAGAGATCTGAGAGTTTTGAGAGAAGAGAGATCAGATTTCATCCGGTGAAAGGACTAATGAGTATAAGAGTTTAAGTGATTTCATCTGGTTCGGTTATTCGGGTAAACCGAATAACCCAAAAATGATACCCGTATAAACTAACCGAAAACCGAATATAATTTCGTATATAACCGAAATGCTAAAAATAACCGAATTATCAGAAAATTTCGGTTAATTTATTTCGGTTCGGTAATTCGGTTATATTCGTTTTTTGCTCAGTCCTAAATGGATAGCTTGTTCCACTGCAGTTAAACTTAATGTTTGTTATATTTTATCAGTTTAACACTGTTAAAGACTAATGATAAATTATTCTGCATTATATTAGTTATAATATTTCTTATCGGGCTAGTTGAGCTCATCCTTTTGCTTTTATTGTTCTCTTCAGAAAATGAGAATGTAATGGAGACTAGTCGGGAAATGGAGTGATGGTCCAGGATAAATGGCATTAGTAGTCCTCACTATTCTGTTACATAGTGTGACAATAAATGTAATGAGGACTTCATTGAGTGTGGATATTGTCTAGATGACAATATTCTTATTAAAACTCTTAGATTATGTTTTGTCGTATTTTACACGACTGTTGTATAATTAAGTTGTATTTGAATTTTGTACTATGTATTTGGCGACTCAAGATGGGTGATGTATACCTATTTTGGGAGCGTCACAGTTGTGAGACCCCAAATTTTATGAATAAAGATTTAAATTTCTTGAAATATTTCTTTATATTATGCTGTGGATTTGAGATAGTGTTATAGTTGTGGGTAGTATTTATAAATTTTGAAAACTATGCAAGTTGTTGTATGATATTCGATTGGTCGGGGAATATTCGTTTTAACAGGGAATATTCGTACAACGGCACAATCATTGGTGGACCCCACAACGGAATTATTATCGGATTGAGAAAACGACAAAAATACTTTATAAAAATAACGGCGGAAGTTTTACCGTTAACTGTTAAAACACTCGGTGTTAAAAGTATAGTAATACGCGTGGTTGCATGGTATTGATTATTAATGCTTACGTGAGAAGTCACTCAGTTTTGTTCAATTATTGCTGCAGTAATTGCTGCATAGTATCTCACGTAATTTGATTCAATTATTATCAATATTTTATATATTATTAAATCAATAATTGAGATGAAAATGTTATTACTATTATTATTTATAATATTAACGATGTCTAGAAGTTTTGTCAAGGAGAGGTTTGGTCACCTAATTGCGCGCCAATAGGGAGAAATCCTTATTGGAAATCCCTCCCTTTCTTGGGAACGACCTGGTCGATTAATATTGTGAATTATAATAATGATGATAAATTTTGTTTTATTAGTATTATTAATGTAATAAAATAGAAAATCATTTTATATAAAACAGAATACTTTTACAAAATTATTTATTTTATTAGACTATAAATAGAATACATTATATTCTATTATACATAGTGTTTGTATAGTAATTTTTTTTATATAAAACAGAATACTTTTATTAAGTTATTTGTTTTATTAGACTATAAATAGAATATATTATATTTTATTATGCATAGTGTTGCATAGTGTTTGCATAGTATTTTGCATAGTAAAATCTTTTTATATAAAACAGAATACTTTTATAAAGTTATTTATTTTATTAGATTTTAAATAAAATATATATATATATATATATATATATATATAGAATATTTTATATTTTATTGCATAGTATCTTTTCAATTCTCCTATAAATAGGATGCTTAGTTAGAATTGAAATCACACCAGAAATTCAGAGGAGAATTCTTCTTCTATAATCTTGAGCGTATTTCTTTAGAGTTTTCAGAAAAACAGTATAAGTTTTTTTCAAGAATATCCTCGCCCTACTAGCCAGGATACTCTTTTTTTACGGTAAGAGATATTATTTGTTGTACTCGTAAGGGGTATTATTCTTTCGTATTCATGAAGAGTGTTATTTTCTTTCAATACTCGTAAGAGTTGTTATTTCATTCTTTATTATTATGTTGGAATAACTTGTCTATGCGAAGTACCGCATACATAGTGAAATTCTTCTATTATTTCATTTTTTATTATTCTGTTGGAATAACTTGTCTGTGCAGTCTATCGCATGCCTGGTGAATTCTATTTTTATTCTATTCTTTATTATTCTGTTGGAACATCCTGTCTATGCAGATTACGCATGACCTGGTTCCATTCTTTATTATTATGTTGGAACATCCTGTCTGTGCGGGTTACGCATGACCTGGTTCCATTCTTTATTATTCTGTTGGAATAACCTGTCTGTGCGGATTAGACACGCCTGTTTAATTCTTCTGTTATTCCATTCTTTATTATTCTATTGGAATAATATGTCTACGTGGATTATCCAATTACGACAAAAATTCATTTGCGGTTTCATATATTCTATTATACTCATTTGGTTAAAGTTTTGGCCTCTATACTCCATGCAATTATTGGAATATCATTGATATTTGTGCTTCATCTAGTATCTTTTCATGGAAATATTCTTCTGAGCATTCTTGAATTTCAATCCACAAAATAGTATCATGTTGACAATTTGGACGTTATTGATTTCTAGATAAATTAAATTATAAATCTTTATAAATTTATCCTTGAACTTATTTTATTAAATTCTTATAACATTGTCATCATCCTAATGTTTATAATATGTTGTTATTCGGTATAATCATGACTGTAATGTTACAAATGATGTGGTAAAAATCTTCATTGGCCGTAGTGCATGATCATGACCATTGATGAATACACGAATATCCTTGGCCCGTAATGCATGGATAATTTGTGGTCGTGATACTAATGAATATCCTTGCCCGTAGTGTAGGGATGACGTAGATTATTTATTAAGCTGAGTATCAGCGATAAAAGTAATGAAAAACCTTTTTAAATCATAGAAGATAGTAGATTTTATTCTCTACTCGACTCTTCTAATGGATTGCTTGTTCCGCTGCAGTTAAACTTGATGTTTGTTATATTTTATCAGTTTAACACTGTTGAATGCTAATGATAATTTATTCTGCATTATCTTAGTCATAATATTTCTTACTGGGCTAGTTGAGCTCACCCTTTTGCTTTTATTGTTCTATTCAGGAAATGAGAACGTAGCGGAAACTAGTCGGGGAACGGAGTGACGGTTCAGATGATAGCATTAGTAGTTCTCACTATTCTATGAAAATAGTGTAAAAATAAATATATTGAGGACTTATTTTGAGTTTGAATACTGTTTAGAAGACAATGTTGTATTAAAACTCATAGCTTATGTTTTGTCGTATTTTATACGACATTTGTATAATTAAGTTTTTATTTGTATTTTGTACCATGTATTTGACGACTCAGAATAGGTGATGTATACCTATTTTGGGGGCGTCACACAACAGGTCCAACCTTCGGGTCATCGTGTTTGATTGGGTTTTGACTAAAAATGATTTTTTTGTTCACATCGAACTGATTTGTCCTCCGGTTTCGATTTTTACCGGTTGAACCAGCAGTATGGTCAGAGTTTAATTATTATGCTCCAAAGTTTGATACTATTAGGCTATATTTGTTTACAAGAATTATACTTGCTTATTTTTGATTTTAGACTTGAAATTATTAATTCAAAAATTATAAATAATTTAATATAAAAAAATATTTAATATCATATTTAATCTGGTATTATAATCCGGTTGTTAACAAACATAACGTCAATGTTTGACAATATATAGTTAGCTGTCTGCACATTGAGTTCATTGTAGCATATATATCTTTAAAAATTGCTATTATAAATAGGGACGGAGCCATAATTTATTATTATGTCTTCCCACCAAACAACAAGATATTTGAACATTGGGCTCCACTAATCTTGTAGCATTAAATTATTGATAACACAATTTGTGGGTGGATCGTCTTGTTCTAATTATAATCTAATTAGAAGAGAATTTCAATTACTATTTAACAAACATGCACTTGGTTATTCATGGCAGCTCAGCTGGAAATTTGAATATTCATCATCTTATTTAGGCCAGGCATGCACTGATGCAATTGTACAAAATATTGAATATGTGTATATAAATATATACATATAAAATACAAATTTAAAACATACTTCTTAAAGGATTCTAATTCTCTCTCGATTAGGATCCTACCCATTTCAAATAAAATGGAGAGTTTTCATTCTTTATATATTTTTCATTATCATTTCTCTCTCTCCCATTATCATGATGTCACATTTCAACACATTTAAAATCTGGACCAGAAAATGGAGAGGTACATTATGGGAATTGTTAAATTCACAACAGAAATTATTATTTCTACAACAAAAGTGTTGCTATAGATCCTATAGCGACTATTTTCACCGTCGTTATACATCTATAGCGACACTTTTGTTGTGGAAATAACAAAAATATTGTGAATTTAACAATTACCTACATTATTTAAAAGAGATATGATTTAGATTCGTTTTCTATATATAGTCTCTCTAGCGAACCATATGGAGCGAACTAAAAACAAACTGACTATAACGACGATTTTAGTTATAGCATAGAAAATCGATTTTCTATACTATAACGACGGATAAAACCGTTGCTATATCCAGTTCGTTTTTAATTCGCTCCTTACAGTTCGCTGGAGAGAGTCGACCTACATATATACAGTGGCGGAACCAGAACATTTTTAGAGGGGGGTCAAAATACATTAGTGAAAAAAAGTTATTTATTGACGCTTGAAGTGCTTCTTTCAAAATCATTTTTTTCAATTATAGTATTTCACAACATCCTATTCCAACCTTTGTCAACCTTTGAGTTGTGAGTCTAATGACTTGAAATATATATATATATATATATATATGTAGTATTCTCCTTAAATAGCATTCTTTTATCAAAACGACGTAGTTTTGGAGGGACGCAGTGACATTTTTATAAATACGCGGTGACATTGTATTTACAAAAATACCACCGCGTCCCTCCAAACTACGTCGTTTTGATAAAATAATGCTATTTAAGGCGGAATGCTATTTAAGGAGAATGCTCTTGATCCTGACCGTGTGTGTGTGTGTGTGTATATATATATATATATATATATATATATATATATATATTTGAATTTCTTCCGAACTATGGGACTATTAATCAAACTTTGAAGTTTTTAGTCAACTGATTAACTACTTTTATGAATAAATTACAAATTATAATATTATACATTCAAAACTTTATATTGTGATTCTGGTCATCTTCTTTGGAGAAAACTGAGAGGAGCCACTCAAAGTAAGAAAATGAATTAAGTTATTCTCATTTATAAAAAATTGATACCAAGTTATGATTAAATTAGTAAGACAAATGAGTGGAATATTAATTAATTAATTATCAAACTTATTTAACATTATTTTATCTTAAAATAATATTGTTAATTTATTATAGATGGAAGGACATGAAGAAACAAATGAATTAATATCATCTCATAACAAAAATCAAATTTAACTAACATTAATATGCTTCAGATTCCTGGATTGGAGGGTCATATGACCGACCCCCTAGTTCCGCCATTGCATATATACATATATATATATATATATATATATATATATATTAAAAATAAAAAAGGGTGTAAAAAGTGTCTCTAAACTAAGTATAAAAGTATCACTAAATGAATATTTATTTTAACAACATTATTATTACTCTGATAATATCAGTATCATCATAGGAGTGGAATTCAAATTTCCCTTCCCCTAATTGAAATAATTGAAATGTAATTTGAATGATACCAAAAAAAAATGAAAATGAAAAAACCAATAATTGCTTAACCCTGGCCAGCTAATGTACTTGGAACTTTACAACAAAAAATTTGGTAGGATCAACATTTGAAACACATTGGTCTTCATCTCCTCCTGTTCCTATAGATGAGTTCAAAAGAATTTGGATGATATCTTTGGGCTTTCCTCACTAAATAAATCTCAAGGACAAAAAATGGGCCCAATTATGCGGGAATACAGCATCATGCCTTTATAGAGAACTAATTAACAAAGTACCATCACAATCCCCATGACATTTCTGAATCACTACTTTCAAGCCTGGCCCATTTAATTGGATAAACTGATCCTTAGTTCCTTACCACAGACACCTGTATCTCAGCAATTACTTCAGTCAATGGCAATGCTTTTAATTCATTATGTGGGCCAGCCCAGACTAGGCCCAATATTTCCACAACCACATAATATTACTTCTTGGACATCATGTCCACTTTCGGGTTTATCCTTCGAGTAGTCATTGGTAGGGGTGAGCATGGTGCGGTTTGAAGTCCAAACCGCACCCGAAACCGCTTGTGATTGGTACGGTTCGATTTTAAAGTGTGCGGTGCGGTTTTAATTGGTGCGGTTTCGGTTCCAAAACCAATTGAAACAACAAAAAATTTTAAGCCTTCAATAAAATTTAACATAAAACTTACATCGAGCAATTAATTTAGTGACAAAGTCGACAATGAGAATTATATCAAGCATGCTTTAAAACTAAAATATGCGCTATATAAAACAACGGAGACTATTCGATAACAAGCAAGAATGTTTATCTAGTTCCACAAAAATTAAAAGTATATACTGAAGATAGAATAAAATATATTGCAGGGAGGACTAAAAATAATCTATTAGACTATTATAATTATAGCATTGACATTAACCAATGCATCAAGTGCTTGAGCCCCTCAACTATAAGCCCCTCCAATAACGCATCAAACAAATTCAAAATTCCAAAACCCAATTGCTTAATTTTTAACTCTATAACCTCTAACATCTTCTTTCAATTGGTGAAAAATGACAATGCAAGACTGATGTTTTCTCTGAGCGTGTTCAAGTGAAAAGTAACTTTAGAATTTACTATAGAGATAATACATACATACACACATGGTGCGGTTTCGGTTTTATGCGGTTTGGTTTTGGCTAGTAACCAAACCGGAACCGTAAATTTGGTTATTCAACCCACCTAAAACCGCCACATACGCCGGAACCGTTGGTGCGGTTTTAATTGGTGCGGTTCGTGCGGTTTTTGGTGCGATTTCGGTTCCAATTTGGTTACTTGCTCAGCCCTAGTCATTGGCAATTCTGTCGTGGACATGTTTGTCTTTGACGAGACTGTGATGAATAAGGACAAAGTAACGTAATTTAAAAGATATTTTTTTTAAAAAAAGATGACATTAAGAGAGAAATAATAATTTCCTCTAACCAAAGGAGAGAAACTTTTTTTTTAAAAATTGAATACAGTACAATTTGTATATATATTAAAAAAAAATAAAAGTAGAGAAGAGAGTAAATTTTTTTCTAAATTTATCCTTAGTGGTCTCATAAGATTATATAAAACGATGAATACTTTAATTTTTTTTATACTAATTGACTATACTAAATGACATGCTTACCCTTCAATTTATATATTTTATCTCATCCTTTTGGGAACAAAAAAAATTATACTTTTAATCATCTTTTTGGGGACGGAGGGAGTACCGACTACCAAGTATGCGCACAAATTTAGGTATATATATATTTCCTGTTCTCTTTTTTGAGTACATTTGTTATAAGGAAACTGATAAATTTATAACAGAAAAAGATATTTTCACATGAAAGTCACTGCTATAAATCCTATAGCGACGGTTTTCACTGTCGCTATACACCTATAGTGACACTTTTTATATAAAAATATTTAAAAGTGTTGCTATTCATGAGACACTATTTGATACTTCTAACATTATAAAAATAAGGATTAATTACATTGTTTAGTACATTTTTAGAAATAATTACAATAATGGTGCATAGATAAAATAATTACAAAAGTAATATATTTTTCCATATTTATTTATAAAATTAATACATTTGGGTATCCTTTAATCGTGACCCATGATTATCTCTCTTATCTATTCACTTTAATTATTATTTTCTTATTCAAACACATTCAAACACATCAGACCCATTTTTGATCTCTGTTCAGATTTGTCTCTCTTTTTTCTTCATCATCTTTTTTCCTAATATAAATCAAAGTGGCGGCGGTTTGCCCGGCAGAGGCAAACCATGATTATTAGATTAAAAGCAGCAATTGGGATTAAGAAATTTGTGGATTTGGGTTTCCTTGAGATGGGAGAGGAGGTAGCACATAAATGGACTGAAGTTGTTTATTCTAATCATGTGTTGCATGGAAAGAATTTCTGGGTGCACCTCTCAGCAATGTTTCCTTCTCGAACAAAATGGGAACTTGTCAGCTATTATTTCAATGTATTTATGCTTCGTAGGCGGGCTGCTCAGAACAGATCTAGCTGGTTGGATATTGACAGTGACGATGATGAGTGGAAGGGAAATGGTGAAGGACCCTTTGGTGTAATAGGAGAAGATAAAAATTCAGCAGTTGTATCTTTCATCAATCAAGATTTTTGAGTTGATAACGATGATGGTGATGATAATTTGCAAGTTAATGTGGTGGATGCAACTGAGAATGCTAAGGGAAAATATCACATGTCAAAGGAAAAGTATGAAAATTCTCTTGATGATCACAGGCTTGATGTCATGCAACATCACATGGATGGATTTCTATGTGGTGGTGGTATATTCGTCTCAATGCTTACCTTGATTATTGGATTTGATCCTAAAATCAGCAACTGATAAAAAAGATTGACAATGGCGAAGCCAGGAAGTTATAGCAGTGTAGTCAAAATTATTAGTAAGTTATAAAAAAGTTGGCGTGGGTTCGGGGGCAGCGCCGCCGAGCCAATTTTTTTTAATACTTTATACTTTCGGGTTAAATAAATGCATCTAAATATCCAATTTAATAATACTAAAAAAAGGGGAAATCACAATTGATTTCTGAAAACAAAACTGAGGTTGGAGAAATTGAAGAGAGAGTAATTTCTGTTACCTGCAAGGGCACAAGGCTGCAAGAGAGTCACAGTAGAATAGAGTCGCACTCCAGTCTCTACACTCGCGGCTCGCCAGTCACCAGTACCCACTCCGACCACTTGCAAAAGGCTTTGATGGTTCACGGTTTGGATTTTGCCTTTTGCGATTTGGCTTTGCCCCATCTCTCTATTTTGTGGCTGAAGTGCTAAACAGATATTGATGTATGAGATTTAGGACTGAGGCTTGACCGCTTGGGTATCTCTAATTAAAAAATAAATCTGAGTGGGGTCAAAAATTGAGTGGGGTAAAAAAAAATTTGTAAGTGATTTCAAAATTCGAGTGGGGTCAATTGACCTCACAATTTTACCATAGCTTCGCCCCTGGAGATTGGTAACCAAACCTTCATACCAAGGTTAACAAACCATTAAACCAATGTTACAAATCCACCTCCACACCTGTAGTTTTTTTATAGTGTAGTTGGTAACCAAACCTTCATACCAAGGTAATCAAACCGTCGTACCAAGGTAACCAATCCACCTCCACACCTTCAATTTTTCATAGTGTAGTTGGTAACCAAACATTCACACCAAAGTAACCAAACCTTCATACTAAGGTAACAAAACATTCATACCAAGGTAACCAATCTACATCCACACCTGCAGTTTTTTCATATATAGTGCAGTTGGTAGCCAAATATTTATACCAAGGTAACCAATTAAATGTTATTAGGTTACCAATTTATTTTGAATGTGATGCAGTTGGTAGCCAAACCTTCATGCAGTGAGTAACCAAACCTTCATACCAAGGTAACCAATTCAATTTTATTAAGTTACCAATTTATTTTGAATGTGATGCATGCAGTTGGTAGCCAAACTTTCATGCAGTTGGTTGCCAAACTTTCAGACCAAGGTAACTAATTCATACTGCAGGTGTGGTGGTAGATTGTTTACCTTGGTATAAAGGTTTGGTTACATTGGTATAAAAGTTTGGCTACATCATTGGTAAACTTATCGTTTCTTCTTATAGTATCTTCATGTTTAAGTTATTCGTGAGTGATGAAATTTCAATATGATGTTGTGAATATTTGTAAAAATAAAGAGTTTGATGCGTACACTGGGAGGAAGATCTCTTCGATTGACATGAGTGCTGCTGTTGTCCGTATGTCTTATAGTCCTACAAGTGGGCATACAGTTATTGCTATACTGGAGGTCGGTTTCTTAGCTATGTATAGTAACCTTTCCTTTTAGGACACTTTTTGATTGTACTATCAGACACTCTACATCAATTGCAAAGTTAAGTGACGTTTTTGATAAATTGGATAATGCAGATATCAGATAGTAGCGGAGGAGAGGGCAAGAAGGAGATTCGCGGCGGAGTAGCGAATGAGAGGGCTACTGTGAGGGAGATGAAGATTTGAATTTGAATTATTATTTTGAATTTGAATTTATTTTTTTGTTAGATCCTAGATATTTGAATTTGAATTATTAAGTATGGCAGTTATTTCTTCCTGATTTTAGGTTTCCTTATTAATGTGAATTGTGTTATTTTTGTAATTATTTTGTGGATGCACTAATAGTGTAATTACTTTCTAATTGTTGTATATTAGTGTTAAGGACCCTAAAAATAAATATACATGTAAAAGGGGCAATACAATGTTTTAAATTTTTTGGGCCCAAAGTCGATATACTCCCAAAAAGAGGCATAACATCATTTACAGGGGTGACAATTGTCATTGCACTAAAAGAAAAAAAAAGAGAAAAGAAGAAGGGTATATGAAGTAGGGGACGAGAAATGTCTCATAAAAAATAGAGAGTCTATTATCACATAAAATCGCTCACATACATTCACATACATAATTTGATGGCTCACGTAACTTACTCTACACGTGGACCATCAAAATATGCATATAAATAGTATGTGTGCGATTGCATGTGATAATAGACTTACTGCATCAAAAATCTCCCCTTATCATATCGAAGTTTATACATACACAATCCCCAATATATATTTGCTTTTTTCCAAATCGTGCAAAACTGTCTCAATTTTCACTTTTTCATCACCATGCAAACTAATCCTTGTGAAATATTTCCTCCGTTTCAAGATATAAATTATTAACGATTTTTTAAATTCAACTAAAGACATTGTTCATTATGTTAGGGTTCTGATAAATGTGCTCAAGTTCGATCGGATAAAATACATATGTTGCCCTTGAACTTTAGATAAGATTTTAGCAAAGAGACCACTCAAACATGATAAGCTTAGCTACTAAATTATCCAAAGAATATTGCTATATATTAAATCAATTCATAACAACTAAATAAAACAAAAAGAGACGACAAACAGAGGGGGAAGAGAATTATTTTGATAAATATTTTATAACAATTCTAATAATAACAATAACAATAACAATAACAATAACAATAACAACAACAACAACAACAACAACAACAACAACAACAACAACAACAACAACAATAATAATAATAATAATAATAACATTAATAATAATAACACTACTACTAATAATAACAATAACAATAACAATAATAATAATAACAATAATACTAATAATAACAATGATAATGATAATAATAATAATAATAATAATAACAATAATAATAATAATACTAATAATACTAATAATAACAATGACAATGACGATGATAATGATAATAATAACAATAATAACAATAATAATAATAATAATTTAAATAATGCATATTTTTCATCATTATCACACTACAAGAAAAAGTGTTGTTTTCGACGAAAGTAAGGTCAACTGAACACATTCAGTCGACTTTAAGTTAAGACCGACTGAATATTTCGTCGATATTAAGTCAGTTGAGTTTAATGTATCCTCGACGGACATCCGTCAGAATTAAGCCCTCTTCCTTGGCGCCAAGCTTTCCCGCCAGCGCGAGTATAAAGTCGACGAAATATTTGTTATCCTCGACGAAATAGTTCGTCGAAAGTATCTTAAAGTCGACGGAAATAACCTCGACGGAATTCTATAGAGAATAATTATTAAAAACTTAATCAGATAATTGTTTTCTCCAGCGTCTCCTCTCGTCACTCACTCTCTCCTTTCTCTCTCAGTCAGTTCTCTCATTCACTCTCTCACACTAAAACTCCCTCGATCATCTCACTCCGCCCACACCACCACCTCGTCGGATTCCAACCACCATCTCCGACGACCACCATCTCCGACGACCACCTCCGACGACCACCTCCGCCCACCTGCTACAGAAGCTAGCCCACCTACTGTGGTCGATTTCTTCTCAAATTGGTGGTTTTTTAGCAAGTAAAGCTTATACTTTTTGTTAAAAATTCAAGCTAATCAGGTATATTTGATGAATCTGTCATTTGATTTTGATTAATATCTTTTAAATCCATGCCCTATTTTTGCAAAACCGGTTCTATTAAAGTATATATTGCTATGTATTTTCTATATATGTTTGGGTCTAAAAATTAGTGGGTATTTTGTATATATGTTAATTTGGGTCTGAAAATTAGTGGGGTCTGATGATTGTACTGAAATTGGTTTTTATTAGGTTTGAAATTGGATATATTGGTACCGAAGATATAAAATAGGACTGAAATTGGTATAAGATAAAGCTGAGTTAATCAAATTGGTCTGAAATTGGTATAAGATTGTACTGTATTTTGTATATATGCAGGAATTGCATAACCGAAAATTGGTATTATATGCATGCTATGAATGTTTGATATATGTGTTTGTTTATTATTATTCTGAAATTGTGAAAATTTTGATGAAATTGGGAATATTAGTTGAAATTCTGAAATTCTGAAATTTTGATGCCATGAATAATATCTTGTTGATGCTTCATGAATTGTAAAATTTTGTGTTATATTCGTTATTCCAGACGGAATTCCCGACGTAATTTTGTTAGAATTATTCAATTACAAAATCAGTGGGCCCTAAAACAAATAAAATTTAATAATAAGTTAGAATAATATATATAAATTGAATAAATATATATAAAATAACTTAAAAAATCTAATAAATAAAATAAAATAAATTATATTTAATTAATTAATATAATATCTTTTAAATAATTAAAAGAAAATAAATTATATTTAAAAATGAATAATAAATCAGAATAAACCAATTAAATTGAATAAATTAAATTAAATTTAATAAAAGAAATTTAAAAAATTATATAATATAATATAATGCAAAATAAACTAAGTAGCACTTACTTAATTTTTTAAATTAATGAAAATAAGATAAAAATAAATAAATAATATAATATAATAAAAAATAAATCAATATTTTAGTAAATAAAACTAAATAAAATAAATTAAATCAGATCTAATAAATAAATAAAATAAAATAAATTATATTTAGTTAATATAATATAATATAATATAATATAATAAAACTAAAAATGAATAATAAATCAGAATAAACCAATTAAATTGAATAAATTAAATTAAATTTAATAAAAGAAAGTTAAAAAATAATATAATATAATATAATACAAAATAAACTAAGTAGCACTTACTTAGTTTTTTACATTAATGAAAATAAGATCAAAAT
Source organism: Panax japonicus (assembly GCA_020205505.1). Classification (NCBI taxonomy): domain Eukaryota; kingdom Viridiplantae; phylum Streptophyta; class Magnoliopsida; order Apiales; family Araliaceae; genus Panax; species Panax japonicus. The sequence continues at coordinate 53,591,164 of CM035097.1, read as the reverse complement.
AAATAAATAAATAAATAAAATAATATAAATAAAATTAAATATATTAAACTAAAATAAAATAAAATGAAATAAAATGAATAAATTAAAATTAAATTAAATATAATAACATATAAATTAAATGAAATATAATACAACATGGTAATGAAAAAATAATATAATATATTCAAATAATAGTATGGTACAGCTATGCCTAGACATAGCGGTGGAGGCGGCCGTGGTGGCGGTCGCGATGGATCGGGTAACGGTTCCCAAGGCGGGTCGTCTTCGTTAGCTAGTGAGTTAACTCTTTTTCATAACTATATTAAACATTCATTTACAAAAACTATATCAATGTCATAACTATATTAAACATATAGATGCTAGACGTCAACGTCAGTGAGGGCCTAACCTCTGTCTATTAGGTTGTCCGCCAGAGGTTCCTGACATTTGCCCCGTTGATGTTGGGTCATCATGATAGGTTTCAACTTTAATATATCACTTATGTTCAATTAGAATGATATTATTATGTGATTAAAAAATTAAAATGTTCCATACAAATTTTGTTTTCTAGTATTATGGATTCGGTCGCTAAGCAGACCGTACACGCCATATGCCTAGCGCATCTCCCGACTGGCTGCATGCGATTTAGCCAGTACTCGCGTTACGATGTCAGCTTTATAGGTGACAGTGTTGCGTAGACCTGACAAACGGGCGGGCCCAGCCCAAACGGGTCGGGTGAATGGCGGGCCAGGCCAAAAAAGGGCGGGCAAAATAGGCCCGATTTTTACTGGGCCAAAAATCTGCAGCCCAAAGCTAGGCCCGTGGCGGGCGGGCCGACTCGCGGGCTGAGACCAATGTTGTGTATATTTTATGCTATCTTTTTGGGTTTGGCCCAAACAGGTCGGGCCGGGCCAAAAATGGGCGGGCCAAATAGGCCCGAATTTTATTGGGCTAAAAAATTGCAGCCCAAAGCCCGGCCCGCGGCGGGCGAGCCTAGGCCTCTTTTGCCAGGTCTAGTGTTGCGGGAGTTTCAAGTAAGTCGAATTGCATATACTAAATCAAGGTATAAGTTATTTACATATTGTTCAAATTATAATTAATTATACATACGTTATGTCCGTTTGATAGATGTATTATAGATACGATCCCAACATCACTGAGGCAGATGGTGACGCCATTATTATTGCGCACATCTAGAAGAACTATTCCAGCTGGTTGTACGAAATGCGTATGAGGTCAGTCCGGGTAGTAGAAGAATCGCCTGAGACTAATATACGACAACATCAGCCGCCGTCAGTATCAGATGTAGTATGGGCTGCCATGTGTACATATTGGGATGATGTTGCCTTCAAGACCAAGTCTGAGCAGATGAAGAAGAATCGAGGCCAGCTACGGGTTGTATATACTTCTGACTCGCAGTCGTTTCAGGAGGTTAAGTCGGTATATATTTATATTTAGTTTAATTTAATATTAAACTACAACTATAGTAAAGTTCGGTAATATTAATTAATGTACATGATTTAGGCCATGCGGAGCAGCTTGGGCCGACCTCCTACTATGACGGAGTTCTGGGATAGAGTCCATACGCCGAAGAATTCTACTTCAGGGTCGACGATGTCTCCAACAACACTAGCTATACGGGTAATACATTTACTATAATCTCTATAATTTAAGATCATATTACGTAATTTATAGGATAATACAAAGTTACCTCACATGTATATATATTAAATTACAGGACCCGTTTGAGAAGCTCCGCAGCCAGCGTATAGCAGAGTTGCAGGCTGCTAGGGGCGATGCTGAGACGACTGATCCCACCGTCTTTCTGTCCGAGATTAGTTTATCTTAGGATGACGAGAGGCTAAATTCCAAAATCACCTAAAGTTCTGGGACAACCCTTACATTTTACCCAAGTGCAATCCAACAAAGCTTCAAGTCTGAGTCCTAGTCTTGCAAATCAAGGGACATGACGCGTAGGAAGACCCTCATGCAGTGGCGGATCTATGTGGAGGGCAGAATATGCTGTGCTTATGTTGAGCTTTTTTTAGGTATAAGGATAGGGACAAAAATAAAATTTAATAAATTTAAGGGGCAAATTTATGAAAAAGTTAAACTTACAGTGGTAAAAAAACTTAAACTACTACTATAAAAAAAACTAAACACAATCGCTCTCTAACTCGTTAAGCTTCAACACTTCACACTTTAGCCCAAAAAAATCCGCCCAACTGTGAACATATTCTGAATCCGCTTATGCCCTCAGGTTAATTTTTTAATTGGATAATATTAGTTGTCTCAATTTTTTTGACCGAAGTGAGTCTGAAATGACATGATATTGAATATTTTATGGAATAACCAATCACATGAGATCTAACTAACTGATGTAATGATGTCATATCATTGAGATAACTTTTGAAACCAAAAATTTGAGACCCATATAGGGGCAGATTCAAGAATTAGTTCAGATCAACAAAATATTAATTTTTTTAAACATAAAATGATTAAAAGTAATATATATATATATATATATATATATATATATATATATATAGAATGGATCAGGTCCGGACTCCCAGACCTGACCAAAATCTGGACCCCATTTTTATTTTTATTTTTGTTTTTTTTAAAACAACTAAAAAAAAAGTTTAAAATTTTATGGACTGTACATACATGTTTTGCTATATGTATCTAAATCACACCCAAAACACTGTATTATGTAAAAATTCCAGTTCCATAAAATATTAAATATTTTTTAGTTATTTTAAAAAAAGAAGCAAAAAAAAAACAAAAAAAAGGTCCGAATTTTAAACATGTCTGGGCTCCTGGACAGGATCCGGCCTCTCTCTCTCTCTCTATATATATATATATATATATATGAAAAAATGTATGTATACAACTGTGTATTACACAGTAGGCTATGTCGACGATTTTTTGGGCTATAGCGACAATTTCACCCGTCGTCATAGCTATTCTAGGCTATGACGACTGTTTACCGTCGCCATAGACCAAAAAATCCGTCGCCATAGCTTTACTGTGTATATACATATAGCCCATATATATATATATATATATATATATATATATATATATATATATATATATATATAAACCCCCAAAATCATTGATTACTTAATATATGTAGAATAATATTATTCAGAATAACATTATTTGAATCTTCAAATTTAGAAAATATTACATAATATCGTATGTTTTAATCATATCAGATAATTCATCTACAATATGCATGTACAAAATGTTACACAAACTAAAATAGAAAAAAAATACAATACAGTAGGTATTCATTAATATTGCACTAGATCATGGTCAAATAATTTTTTTAATTGAAAATAATACATAGGTATATATTACAAGAAAATAAAAATGATTGCAAGCTATCGATATAAGAAAATAGTCATGCTTGCAACTTTAATGGGCATGATTGTTTGGAAGTTCCTTGATAAAGTCTTCATACTTCTTAAATTGTGTATGGAATTAAATAAACTTAAATATTTAAGATACTATACATCCACGGAATCAAATAAACTTTAATATTTAAGATACTATACATCCACCCACTTTTATTGACGGACAAAATTGTAGTTAAATCCGGTCTGAACAGTAACTAAATAATATATATTATATAAAAAAAAATAAAAAACCCAGCTATAACAATTGCCATATATAGCTAAAAACACACTAGTAAATTTTACTTAGGTTAGATTCTGGGTGGCCTTACAATGTAAAAATTAATACAGGTCTTAGAGAGAGAGAGAGAGAGTGAGTATATATTGAGATAAGATAGTGAAAAACAAATTGATATTTCTATATAAATAATTGATATTTTTACACGATCTCTCTCATATAAATAGTGAGTGAGTTCTACCTCTATGTAAAAGAGAGACTCATGTAAAAATATCATTTTAACATGTGAAAATATCAGTTCTTAGTGAAAAAAGGTTAGCACTTGGCAGTAATTAATTGATACCTATGGAGGGTGATATATATAGAGTAATTAGCATCATGTCTTGAATAATGCTAGAAATACAAATTATTCTATAAACATTTTACAAACTGCTTATATGACATACTCCACCTCAACATATTGTGTGGAGTCGAAGACTACATTAAAACAATTTGTTGATCAATATGCTGAGGTGGAGTATGTCACATCAACAATTTATAAAATATTTAATTGTAAAATAGTTTGTGTCTGTAACATTACTCTTATATCTTTGGTTGTAAATATCTTCCCAAATTGAAGGGCTATAATTCCGTTTAGGCCAATACACACCCCTAAAATACAAAATATTTAATGTGGGCCATGGAGTATTAATATAGAGAGAGAGAGCAGGCCATATATATATATGGGTCTCCATCCACAGCAACCAGTTGTTGGGGAGCAACCCTTTTATCCAGCCGTAACAGCTTGTACCGGCCTTAGAATTTTTTTTTTATAAGCCGGTACAAGCTGTTACGGCTGGATAAAAGGGGTTGCTCCCCAACAACCGATTGCTGTGGATGGAGACCCTATATATATATATATATATATATGGGATTCCATCCACAGCAACCGGTTGTTGGGAGCAACCCATTTTTTCCCAGCCGCTACAGCTTGTAGCGGCTTATAAAAACAAAAATTCCAAGTGGTCGGTACAAACTGTAGCGGCGGAAAAAAAGGGGCTGCTCCCCAACAACCGGTTGCTGTGGATGGAGACCCTATATATATATATATATAAGTTACAACTTGATCAGAAATATATGTTCTAGCTTGTTCTATATACAACAAGACATGAAGTCATCAGTTTTGTCATGCAAGGTTGCCCTTTTGGTCACTCTTTTCTTCCTCTGCTACATTTCAGGCTTATCACTTGGCATTGAAGGTAATTGAATTAAACTTCTACCCAGAACACAACATTCTTCATTTTATAAATAATTAAACTCAGTTAAAAGAAACTTCCAAATTTTTTTCCTTAAAACATATTTTAAAACTAATTAAATAATTTTTCAGTTTCTAGTCATGATTTCATGAAGTTGTCAGATTATCATTTGTTGCTAATCAGGTCGAAGGATTCGGACAGATGGCCAGGGAGCTAACGGAGCTCATTTGGATGGGAGAACGAAATCAGAAGAACCTTTCTTCGAAGGAGATTCAGTCAATGAAATGGATTATACACCAGCTCGGAAGAAAACACCTATTCATAATTAATTTGCACCACTAATCTTCTTCTTCTTCTTCTTCTCATTTTTTTTCTTTTGGCCGTTTATGTAGTTAATTAATACATTCTCGGTCTCGGTCTGTCTTTAAAAATGAGTACCATTTTCTCGTTAAAGATACAGAGAAAGTATTCATTTTTTAGGATGTGGAGAATTTATATATACTTTATCTAGCTGGTTGTTAAATAATGTATTGTAAATTGGACATTTAGTTGTTGATATTGATAATGTCAACAAAATGTATTGGAATGTAGCAATATTGGTGGGATGGGATGGGATGGGATGGGATGGGGTGGGGTGGGGTGGGGTTGGGGGTGGGGTATATATTATCTCCTAGATATATATATATATATATATATATATATATATATATATATATAGAATTGATCAGGTCCGGACTCCCGGACCTGATCAAATCCGGACCCTTAATTTTTTTTTTTTTTTTTTTTGTAGAACAGCTAAAATAAAAAATAAAAAATTATGGAACTGAAATTTTTCCATAATACAATGTTTTGGGCGTGTTTTTAATACCTACACCAACCAATGTATGTACAGTCTGCCCAGACTGTACAGACATATTTCGTTATAGGCATCCAAATCACGCCCAAAACACTGTATTATGGAAAAATTTCAATTCCATAATTTTTTTTTTTTTTTAGTTGTTTCAAAAAAAAAAAAGCAAAAAAAAAAAAAAAAGGTCCGTATTTTAGTAGAGTCCGGGATCCCGGACTGGATCCGGACTCTATATATATATATATATATATATATATATGTGAATGTCTACATCTGAACACAATAGTTTTTACTCAAGTTCTATGTATTCTGGTTAATTATCTGTGAAAATTTGAACTGATCGATCACTCACTGTTCAAATAAGGGGAAGAAAAGAAAAAAATAGGATCAATTAGGTGGATTTGTTGGTATATATGCTTGCCTGTCTCAACACAATTTCAATTTTGATTCCAAAAAAGATGTTCAACATTTGGCCAAGAGGAGGCACTTGAAAGGTATGTTCAACAAAGAATTCCATCTGTAATTTGATTCCTCACAATTTATAGCTCCATGCCGTGAAGCATTTTGTCTCCCTAGGTAAGCAATCAACAAAAAGAAGTTGCTTCCCATAAAGAATGTTCTTCAACATGCTTGTGTTGGTTTATATATTATTTATGTTTGTATTTAAAAATAAATTTTATTTTAATTATTTGGGCTGTTTGATATTGGTTTGATTTAGTGTAAAAGCTTAATGGCATCCTTTAGTGTAACAACTTAATGGTACCTTGTTTGTTTTCTTTGGCTGGTTTAAATTGGTTTCTTGGTTGGCTCAAAGTTGGTTTGGTAGTTCATTAGATATCCGATAAACACTTATGCTACGTTTGGATCGATGGAATAGGAGGAAGAATGGAATGAATAATTCCATTGGAATGATAAAAATGTTGTTTGGTTTGTTTATTACAATGGAAGAATGTATTCAAAGTGGAATATGTGTTAACTTAAAATTATAATTTTTATTCCTGGAAGGGGGGTTAGGAATAACTTATTCCATCTATTATTTTTAAGTAATTGACAAATATGCCCCTTAAAAATAAAATAGGGTTTCATGTTCTTTCATTCAATCAATCTATCGATCTGCGAAAGAGGAGGAGCAGAGGCGAGCGAAAGAGGAGCAAAGGCGAGTCTGGGATTTCATTCAATCGATCCATCTATTCGGTTTGCTCTTTTTCCTGAGATTTTGATATCGTTGTGATATCTAGTTCATCTATTTGTTTGGTTTACAGATCTCTGTTTGGTGTGACATTGAGAATTAATTTGATGTTAGTTCTAGTTCAATTTGTTTGGCGTTCATTCTCTTTGGCGTTCATTCCACATGAAATTTCACAAACTAGAAAAGATTTTACGCATGAAATATATTGATTCTAAGTTTTGTTTTTTGTTTTTTTTTTGCCAAGATTTGGAATCAGTCCGACTTCAAATTTGAAAGCAAACTCTTGTACCCAGCTAAGTTACTGATAAACAGATTTTGTGTTGTCACTAAACATTTTTTATATATATTTTAAATTTGTGTTGTCTTGTTTGTTTGTTCTGGACTTCTGGTGGTGGTGGGGAGGGGAGGGGAGGGGAGGGGAGGGGGGGGGGGATCTGTATTAAGTAGTACTAGTATGCAAACCATAGAAGGTTTAAGCAATGATCAAACCCAAGCAGCCTTACATAAAGTGGTTTAAGCAATGATCAAACCTGAGCAGACAAATCAACTACAGAATCCAATTGATCTATGTAGCACAGATCTTTGTTTTGAAGCCTAGCGAATGAACTGTTTCATTATTGCTTTCATTGTAGTATGTTTCTTGAAATTATTTTGAAATTGTTTTACAATATGTTTATTGTTTGAGTTTGCTCTTACTTTTTCAATTGAATTGCAGTCATGGCTCCACTACAACAAAAAGGGTTATTTCTGACGGAATATTCGGTTGGTAATAAGCATATTCCGTCGAGGTTAACCTTATTTTCGACCGAATATTCGGTCAAAAATTCGGTCGTATATAAGCATGTCGAAATTAACTTCGTCGATATTTCGGTCGGGGATACTTAGATTCGACGGATTTATTGTCGACCGAACATTCAGTCGGAGTTAAAATATCCCCGACTGAAATGTGTCTGTCTAGGATATTCGATCGGTGATAAGCATGCCACGTGGCCGCCTGACAAACGGAAGAGAATGAAGAGATTAATTGCCTTTTTTTTATTTTTGGTCCGAAATAGTTGCCATGGTTACCTTATTCATGCAATTTGTTATATCTATGGCACGACATAGACATATGAGAGCACTTAATCGACCAAAGTACACCCTTTCTTGCTCGAGCGGTCTAAAATTTATGAGGGAACTAGTGTATGACAGTGACATTACATGCCACAATTACCTTAGAATGGATAGAGCAAGTTTTACCAAATTATGTGATATTTTACATACCATAGGCAAACTTAGTAGTACAAAGTACCTTCAAATAGATGAACAAGTTGCCATATTCTTGTATGTGATAGCCCATCATGTGAAAAATCGTGTCATAGTATTACAATTTTGTCGACCCGGTCAACTTTTTTTAAATATCATGTATTCAACAACGTACTCAATGCCGTGATAAGATTGGAAGGTCAACTTTTTAAAAAACCGGAACCTATATGTGAAAACTCTACTGACGATAAGTGGAAATGGTTCAAGGTATTTCTTTAACTTAGATATTTGTTATCCTACCAGAACAAGCTTTTTTTAAATTACATATTTATCATTATGTTTTTGAAAAAGATAAGTATTTCTTACTAGGGTTGTCTAGGGGCTTTGGATGGAACATATATAAAGGTTCATGTCCTTGAAGAAGATAAACCTAAGTATCGAAATCGAAAAAATGAGATTACAACTAACGTGTTAGGTGTTTGCTCCCCGGAGATGCAATTTATGTGACACCCCCAAATCTGGGTACTTCAATTCCACGGGATTTGGTGTTCACTGTACAAATATCATATATCTATCTACCCATAATAAATGTAAACCATGCAATAGATAGAATAAAAATCTTCCCCTTAAGGGTTACAACATCTGAATAATAATAATACAATCCCAGGTTAAACTAACCTTAAACATCTGTGCGGAGTCATAAACAAATAAGTCTTAAACATAAATACATCATCTAATAAAAATAACAAGTCTTCATCACTTGCTAACTTTGCCCTTGCCTTTACTAGTGGAAGGTTCATCAGTTCTTTCGTTCTTAACTGCAATGTTATTATTAAGCAAGAGTGAGCACTATTACTCACAAGTATAATAATGAAATAACAGTATAATAACATGCGAGTAAATCAAAGACATCTGAATAAAAGCTCAACTTTTGAATCAAGAATGAATAACAAGAATCAAAAGAATTCTGAGGGTCATAAGACCTTGAACTATGTCCTAGGTTATCAAGGGTTATACTTGAAACCTTTAACAGTCATAAGACTATGGACCTTTCTACTCGTACTTAGGGGGATCAACCCTTAGTACCATACTGTGCACAATATCTTAACGCTAACACATAAGTAAATCTCTTTGCAGGGTTGTTCATCTCAGTTTGACATTCGAGTCCGCACTAAAGGAAGTTTGGTTTGGATAATTCATCAAGGGTTTTGAAATTTAGAACGCTCATCAACTATGGACTAGTCGAATCAATAAGGGTTCGCTATTCTAATAAGATTCAACAGTGATGATATTCAAATTGAATAATAATCTCAGGAAGTATACAATAGGACAATTATTGTATAACTGAATCATGCTTTGAAAATATAATCAATCTTTAATATAACATTTGAACATGAATAATAAAAATGATAATTTACTCGAGGTAAATAATAAACTTGTACAATAATGACAAGTAGGGTTAGGAAACTTGCCTCGTGCGTAAATTACACTTTAACTAAGCACGTTCTTTGAATTTAATCCTACATACCATTCACATTCACAATACCAGTTAATTATAACTTAACTAATCATCATAAACTCATTATATTTGTCTACTTTGATTATTGACTATATTTAGTCAAATTACTACTTTGTCACATAATTTGTACTTCATGAATTATCAAGCTAATTATGTATTCAATAATTCAATCCACATGCAATTATGTTATTTATATGTTAAACAACTATTTTATCATCATATTATACTTCTAACATGTTTACATGTTCATTACATTAATTTACTAACACATTGTTAGACTTAAACATTTTGAAAATTATATTTCTGAACTTTCTGGAGAGTGGCGCTGCGGCGCCATTGTTACACTTGTACTCGGCGCTGTGGCGTGATGGCACTATGGCCGGACACTTGGCGCTACGGCGCCGTGGCGCTACGACTCGAGACTTGGCGCTGCGGCGCGGTGGCGCTGTGGCGCGGGACTTCAGTTCTGGAGTTGGCGCCGCGGCGCGAAACTCCAGACTTTGATTCCCAGTTCGCGAAGAACACAAAGTTCAGCGAAAAGGACAATAAATGATCATTAATTTCACTAAATTAACATACCCACATGCTATGATTTATACATAATCATTACCCAACAATTATAGAACAATTTAAATCCATTAAAACACATAATTACAGAATTAAAACCTATAAATTCACTGACTTTGATGTTCTTGAAGGTTTTGAAAATAAAACATGAAAATTGTCACAACGGATTCGTTATAACACCGAATCCGTTCGTTTAAGGATTGGTCTTTTCGTATCAACATGCATAATTAAATAAGAGTGTAAATTTAACGAAAATATTTATGTTTGACACCTTAAAGTTACGTATAAGGCTATATGACCAAAACCCAAACTCTGTATATTTTGAAATAACAAGTCATCATAATACGACTTGTTTTCATGAATTTGATGATATGGTTTACATAATATATATAATTAAATACGATGTGATATGTCAATAACACATACACAACCCATAATCATTGCTCCTATCCCAATTACAGAGGTTTAAGCTAAAAACTTTAAAAGCCATATTTATGAAACTTAATTGACGTAAAATAGAAATTGGGAAGGAGGAGATTACCCTGTAGAGTATAAAGAAGATGATCAATGATGATCCTTTCATAAGTATTTGATTGATTACACACTCACAATCTTTTATCAATCTCACAAATTCTCTCTGTGAACTCTAAATTATGCTCTGCTTATTCCCTAGACTTAAGAATAATAATGAAAGAAAGTAGATGTCGTAATCAAATAAACTGATGCGTCGTGGTCAGTCCATCATGGGTTAACTGCCCTCAACTCCCTCTAAGGCCATGTTTGGCTAGCAAGAATAGATTACAAAACTATTTAATTTAATAAAGCTTTATCATATAGTTTAATAAATGTCACACTCCTTTATAAAATAAATCAATATCTTATTTAATTTATTTTAAATAAAATATAATAATTTCTCATTAATTCACATAGTCACATAATTAATTTTTCTCATAAATTAATTATATCAAATTATTAAATCTCTAATTAATTATCATATTAATTAAAATAACATCATGCTTAATTAAATATTTTACTTAATTCAATAAGCTCACATAATTACATACTTCGATAATAAAATTCTCCACATAAATTTAATAAATGTAACACATTTAATTAAATTAATCTACCTCAATTGCATCAATTAATTATTTAATCTAATAATTCAATCATCGAAAAATATTTATTTAATTCAATAAATATTAAAATTAAATTACAAAAATCTCGTTCGTCACATCTTTCCCCCCTTAAAAGGATTCTGTCCCCAGAATCACGACTTAATAAATTCGACCCGTTACAATTTATCTATGTCTTACCTAGTTGGAAAGGGTCCGCGGCAGATGGTAGGGTACTTTATTCTGCAATGCATCGTAATCATGGTTAGAAAGTAAATCGAGGTAAGAAATAAGAAATATCTTAATATAATTTAATATGTATAGACTTACACTAACAAAAACAAACAAACACAACCCCATTTAACATCCTTTTTTATTTGGTTAAGGTAACTACTACCTTGTAGATGCTGGATATACCAATGGAGAGGGCTTTCTTGCACCTTTTAGAGGTCAAAGATATCATTTAAATGATTGGTTAGATGGGTATCGACCTACGACTGCCAAAGAATTGTTTAACATGAAGCACTCTTCAGCTAGAAATGTCATAGAGCGTTGTTTTGGCCTTCTGAAGAAAAGATGGGGAATTCTTAGAAGTCCTTCATTTTATCCTATTCGAACACAAAATAAAATAATTGTTGCTTGTTGCCTAATGCACAACTTTATAAGGCAATAAATGGCTATTGATCCGTTCAAAGATGAGGAGATAGAAGTCAACCATGAGGAAACTAGAGTTGATGAAGATTACATCAATATAGTTGAAACACACTATAACAAAAAGGCTTATCAGCGACCGCCTATCAGCGACCGCCCATGGTCGCAGATGGGTTTCAGCGACCGACTGCGGTCGCTGATGGCAGTCGCAGGTAATCTGGTCGCTGGATGGACATCAGTGACCAGTAATAGCGACTGCTTTATTAACGACCGCACTCAGCGATCGTGTCCGTCGCTATTCTGATTATGCTGAGTTATTTGTCAGATGTGACGTGGCACACGTGGTAGCGACCGATAATAGCAACCGATACGGTCGCTAGCTTCCAAAAAGGTAATGCAACTGATACGGAGTTAGCGGCCGCATGCGGTTGCTGATGTGTTTTTTTTTAAATTTTGCCTGTTTTCTTGATTTCCCAAAAATAACCTGTTGTACCTACTTTCAATCCCAACACAGCAGTATATTCAAGCATCCATATTAACATCCATTCATCCATGAATAAACATTCATCCAACACAATACAATTGTAAATATTCATCCAACACAATACAATCGATATCGTAAAAATCCATATAAACCAATACAATTGTCCAAAGAATGAATCTAAAAAAGTACAAGGCTTTAAAAATCTAAAAAAACCAGTCTAGGCACTCTTCATGGATCATTCAAATTATGATCCTGTAATTAACAAAGTAATAAAACATATATGTTACATGTGTTGATACTGCTACGACATACTTAGGGAAAACTAAACAATAGACAATATATATGCCAAGTTGTCATTCTGCTGCTGTGCTGTTGCTGCCGCTGCCGCCGCTACCGCCGCTGCCTCATCATGACTCAGAGACTGCAGATGCCCGCCCAGTATACGAAAAAGATCACGATACTGACAGATCGCTCTCACACAGTCAGCAGGAGTATGATAGGCTGGATAACCTGATGACTGTGTAGACTGGGTGGCAGAGCTACCTGTGCCACTGATGGTCGGGCGCCGTTTTTGTCCTTGGCCTTTGACATAATTTTTCTTCACAATGGACACTCTCTCCCATAATTCTTGATCAATCGACGGACGCGAGGTGCCTTCAGGATAGTGCTCGTTCATTAAGCCCTTATAAGTGTCCTGTCAGAAGATGAACAATTAAATAGTTAAAAATAAATAAAAAAATACTCAAAAAAGTCGTCACAATTTATACACAACATATTAGGATAAAGTGAACTTATTACCATTATCTAAACAGCCTCTGGCAGGCCATCGCGGGTGGCCACATACACATCCAACTAATTGATAGGTTGACCTTGAGACTGAGACTCTTACAGTTCATTTTCTCATATTATTATGTAAACATATGATATTTTAGTTTACAAAAGATGACTGTAAACATAAAAACAAATAACTAAGCCAATAATCTTGTTATACATACGTACCCTAGAAGTAATATGCTGCAGCTATGATATACTGCCGCCCTTGTACGCGTCTTTTGCCTTTTCGCCTTCAGATACACCTGAGGATCTGTTCGAGGCGGCAGTCTTGCGTCTCTTGACCCATGACTCATCTCTATACTAGTCACACATCTGCACCCATATGGGATGTGCGCACCACCAGAGACTATGCTTATGCATATACTGCTCACCCTGTCCCGGATGGTCAATCTCAGCATTGTGTAGGGCTTTTTGTCGTTTCTTGTTCAGATTATCTTTAGTTCGGACGGCGCACTTATGCCAGAATAGTGTCTGAATAAATGATGCTTGTGCGTCGTCCCATCTATACCGTTTCTGCAAATAAAACAACAATAATAATATTAAAACTTTTATATTATATTATCATAATCCAACATTACTAAACAATATTATTTGATTAACTATGTATTATCTATCAGAGTGATAAAAAAAATATACCTGAAATTCAGCCCAAACTGCATCCTTATGGGCGAGAGGTGTGCTCGCCCATGTAATCACTGGCGTAGGCCAGTCCTGTAAGCATAATTGTGAAATGCACTTCACAATTTTACTATCTTGAAAATCACTACAATATACAATAATTTACAGTCATATATATTTATAACAATTGAAATATTAAACCCTTATATATACACGATGTTTAACTTACGTGCTTTCTGGAGGAGGACGAATCTGTATAAGAATGCGATCATCCGGATTAGCCGGGGCCTTCGGCACATGATTAGGGCCCCGACCCAACCCGCGCTTTTGTGCTGCAGGTTCAGAAGACATCTATAAATAAAAAATTTAGGATGTTAGTATGAGTTATAAATGAAAGATACATAAACGCGTCAAGGATATAGAGAACATGTACATATGTAATTGTATATTAAAACTAAACATACATTTTATATAGGCTTAAATATGAATTAGTACCCTAAACTATACGCCATATTCCACTTCGGTGATCCACCTTTCAATTTTGTCAATTAGATTATTAAACTATCAATTTTTTCTAATTACACAAATTAAACACGCCACATCAGCAATTCCTGACGTGGTTATGTGGGGCCTTAAGAAGCTTATGTGGCAAAAAAAATAATTTTTAATTATTAAATAAACAACTCTTATTAAACAAAGGGTAAAACAGTCAAAACATAAATTAACATTTCTAATATTCCATTTTCAATTCCATTTTCTCTTTCTGATCAAATCTCTCCTCCCCCAACCTCCGCTCCTCCATCGCCTCCTCCTCCTCTGCTACCACGTCCTGTTCTCTCCCACCGACCTCCGCCACTTCACCCCCGCTGGAAAACTCATTGCCACCCTCTTCCAAACCACCGGCCGCGCCACCAACAACTTCGGCTCCGTCAACATTACCAGCAACGCCACCACAAACTGTCACAATCTTCTCCCTTTCCTCCACTGCATCCTCCAACACCACGATTCTCTCTCTCTCATCAAATCAATTCCCTACAATATCACAATCTACTCCGTTAATTATCAGAGTCGATTAGAACTCAACATCACAAAAAACATAACCCTAACAATCGAAATCAAAATCTTATATTCCTCAAATCAAAGCCATATATACCCAAATCAAGCACACAAAAATCTAAATATGCACACAATCCAAAATTTTGAAACTAATATGAGATCAAATCAAAAAAAAAATCACGGGAAGCTATATCGGTAAAATCACGGGAAGCCATATTAGTAAAAATCACGGGAAAGCAGCCATATTCCAGAGGAATTGAGCCAGAGAAGAAGTTGCCGTCGAGGTAGAGATGACGGAGGCTCGAGAGCTGTTACACATCAGCGGGGAGGTCGCCGGTTAGGTTGTTGTTGTAGAGGTCTAGGATTTTGAGGGATTTGAGGCTGTTAGAGAGCTGAGTAGGGAAGCTTTCGTTGAATATTTTGTTTGAGAGGTTGAGGAGGCGGAGTTCGGCGACGAGGGACAACTCCAGGGGGACGGGCCCGCCGATTTTGTTGACGGCGACGGTGGGTTAATGAGATTTAGGCCGGAGATGTCGAGGGAGATTTAGGCCGCATTTTCTCTCTCTATTAAAAAGAAATTAAGAAGAAGAAGAAGGAATTAAAAAGGAATTAAGAAGAATTAAAAAGGAATTAAGAAAGAAGAAGAAAAAGGAGTTAAGTTTTGACTATTTTGCCCCTTATTTAAATATATTTGTTTATTTAATGATTAAAAAAATATTATTTTTGACACATCAGCTGTTTAAGGTCCCACATAATTAGCCACGTCAGCAATTTCTGACGTGGCATGTTCAATTTGTTGCAATTAAAAAAAATTGATAGTTTAATAACCTAATTGACAAAATTGAAAGGTGGATCACCGAAGTGGAATATGACCTATAGTTTAGGGTACTAATTCATATTTAAGCCTTTTATATAAAAGGACAATAATGACAATTAATTGTATGAAATAGTTAACTACGACAAAACTAAACATACATTTATATTCATTGTAATACGATTAAAACATGTTAAGGATATAAAGAACATTCCTATATGTAATTCATTGTAATACGATTAAAACTAAACATACATTTTAATGAAAATCGTTGTCAGAGTCAGAATCATTTTGTACAAGTGTCAGAGATTCATAACCATCATCTTCTTCAGATTCTGTGTCAGTGTCAGTCAATAACTCTTCCTCAGTATCACTGTCATCTGGCACAATAACTGTCTTGGGATCCAATTCATCAGGTTCATCTCCACCCTCTAACTGGATTACATCATTGTTATCCTCTATATTTATTATAGGAGGTCTATGAAGCATCTCCTCTTGGTAGAAATCCCCGTCTATTACTTGGACACGACTGCGCTTAGGAGTATGAATTACAACTTGCCAATCTGTAGGCGGTCTATCTCTTTTCCTAACTGGACTAGGAGTGTAGTATACTTGTACTGTTTGAGTTAGTAAAACAAACGGTTTGTTGGAGTAAGCCGACCTATGTAAGTCAATATCGATGATTCCATGTCTGTCAACACGTATCCCTTTTTCTGAATCAAACCAACGACACTTGAATAAGTTAATATGACTCCCGTACGTGCCCTTGTACGACAACTCTACGATTTCCTCCAACTCCCCATAAAAAGCACGACCAAGCTCATTGTAACAATCTCCTTGGACACATACTCCATAGTTCGTTGTTCTTTTACCGCGCCCATATGCCTTTGTATAAAATTCATAGCCATTTATTTTGTAACCATTGCGACTAACTTGGTCCCTGTCTGGTCCCATAGCTAGGACTTGTACATTAGCCGGAATTGTTGATCCCTCAGTTAAAGCCTACAAAAACTCCATCTTATTAAATGAAGTCATGCTTAAGAAATTGAACTTACTTTGTCCTTTAACCAAAGTGCAAATTTTTTATCACGATTGATTTGAATATCTTTATCAGTTATGTCGGGATGCTTCACTTTTAACTCGTCATCGTACAATCTATACCATGTTATAAACATTAAAATATTGGAATAAATTTTTAACTTACAGGATAAATTATCATGTGTACACGTCTACCTAACAAATTCGTCAATCTCCTCACAATTGAGAAGAATGTAAGTATGTGCAGTATGTAATTCTTTCTTAGAGAGGAATATGCGCTTCCCTTTTCCATAAACGCTACCCGATAGACCAAATACAGAGACCCTACCATTTAGTTCAACATTTCTCCCATCATCATATCTCGATACTCGATTGGCCTTTGTCAAGACTTCATTCGGAAAATAATCTGAGACAAACGTAGATATCTCATCAAAACTGTATGCCTTGCATATTGACCCCTCGACATAAGCTCTACTCTTCACCTTTTTCTTAAGGTTTCCCATCACCCTCTCAAAAAGGTACATCCATCTATATTGAACTGGACCCCCAACACGAGCTTCATAGGGAAGATGGATTTGCAAATGCTCCATGGAGTCAAAAAAACCAGGTGGGAATATTTTTTCTAGTATTCACGTTATCTCTATGATGTTCTTCTTAAGTATATACATGTCCATCTCATTTAATGATTTTGAACACAAGTCTTTGAAGAAACGACTAAGATCCGTCAAAGCATCCCATTTTGGTTTATCAAGCTGATCCTGAAATGCTATAGGCATGAGTCTCTCCATGAACACATGACAGTCATGACTCTTCATCCCTTGCAATTTCCCACCCGTAAGACACCTTGTAATGTTTGACGCATATCCATCTGGTAGTTTCAGAGACTTAACCCATGTGCACACATCTTTAACTTGCTTTTTGGATAATGCGTACCTTGCATGCGGTTTGATAATCTTACCATTTGGAGATTCATAAAGTTCTAATCCAGGACGCTTACAAATATATTTCATGTCCAAATGTGCTTTATCATTATCTTTTGTCTTCCCCGTAACATTCATCACAGTGTTAAACACATTGTCAAACACATTCTTCTCAATATGCATCACATCTAGATTATGACGAATCAAATTTGTAGACCAATAAGGCAGTTCCCAAAAGATACTTCTCCGAACCAAGTTATGAGATTCGCCAAACCCATTGATTATGTTTGTGGCATCAATCTTACTAAATGGGATAACCGGAAATCTCATTACACAATCTCGCATCTCTGTTCCCGACAATCGCGGTGCAGGCATATCATTGTCTACTTTCCCTTTCCTGAAGTATTCTTTATTTCTTCGAAACGGGTGATCTACCGGTAAGAACCGACGATGACAGTCAAACCAGCAAGGCTTTCGACCTTTTGATAGATTAAACGACTTTGTATGCTCCATACAATACGGACAAGCCAACTTCCCGTGTGTACTCCATCCAGCTAACATACCAAAAGCTGGGAAGTCACTTATAGTCCACATAACTGCTGCCCTAAGGTTGAAATTTGTTTTTGTTGCAACATCCCAAGTCTGTACTCCATCCTCCCACAATACCTTCAACTCATCTATAAGAGGTCTCAAGTAAACATCTAAGTTCTTTCCAGGACTCTTAGGACCAGGAACCACGAGTGAAAGAAACAAGTATGGCTATTTCATACACATCCAAGGAGGCAAGTTGTACTGAGTAACAATCACAGACCAACATGAGTACAGAACATCTGAGTGGCCAAACGGATTGAAACCATCGGTGGACAATCCAAGCCTCACATTTCTAGGTTCCAATGCAAACCCATGATGTGCTAAGTTGAAATCTTTCCAAGCCTACCCATCTGCTGGATGATTTAGCTCTCCATCTTTAGCTGGAGATTTCGCATGCCAACTCATATGTTCAGCTGTTCTTGAAGACATGTACAATCTTTTTATTCGATGAGTTATTGGAAAATACCTTAGAATCTTAAACGGTATACTTGATTTTTTTGTGGTCGGTACCGATCATGACTGCAAAACGTGCACCTTGTCATCTGTTCATTTTCTTTATAAAACAACATGAAATCGTTGGGACATCCATCGATCTTTTGGTATCCAAGACCCAACTTCTTCACCATTTTCTTACAAAAGTAATAGTTACTAGGTAATTTCTTACCGTCAGGCAACATACTCTTAATGGCCTTCAAGAGCGACTCAAAACACTCATGGCTCATGTTGTGGTCAGCCTTGATGTTAAGTAATGTCTCCACTGCAAATAATGTAGTGTGTTTGGTACAACCATGCCACAATGGCTCGTTACCCTCGTCTAACAACTTAAAGAAGTCTTTGGCATCAGAATTCATAAGTTTCTCTCTACCTTGTTCCCAATCAAAATCTGGCCCTGCAATATCATGAACCATTTCATTCATACGATGAGTACTACTGCCCGAATTGTGTACTTCTGTGATGCCACCATCTCTTCTCTGCCCATGTGCCCACCAGCATTCTTCATAATTTTTAATGAACCTAGAAACAAGTAAATGATAGTTTATCATGTCTCTGTCCATATAATTTACATTCTTACAATTTAAACATGGACATCGTATCTGCGACTGACCATTCATACATTCCGGGTGACTATACGCATACTCCAAAAACAATTGGCAACCAGCTCTAAATTCAGCTGTAACACCTATCTGGGCACTTGACTTTCGTCGTGCCATCCAACTACGGTCTGAATAGAGGTTCATGATTCCACGGTACCTACTACAGACAACATGAGGTTATTAATCATATGACTTGAGCATACTTGTAAGTATATGAATACGTAAGGTATGAGAAACTTCACGCCAAGAATTGAATAGTCCATCTAAGGCCTCAACTAATATGTTTTAAGATTATACCCCTCACGACCCCTTTCTATAATCTTTTATGTTTTGGGATAGTCACAATTTGTCGGCGAAATTTATAGCTTTTATAACATTTTGTAGCTTTATTCTTGTATACATAAGTGTTAAATACCCTTGTTTTTCTATTATAGCCAAAACAGTCTCTTAATTGACCAAGTATGTCTAGTTACCTTCTCTGTTGCACTAACAGTTCTCTAGCACTGCCTATTTTGGCTTAACAGCCCCCCAATAGCTTGCCATACTACCTATTCTGAACATTTTTCAAACTTATACCTATAATACTTAAAATTTTTTTTCCAGAGTCTCCCCTACAATATAGACTAGCCACATGCACGACGACATGTATATATGGACATTTCTAAGAACCCAAGACACAAACCAAGAGAAATATACAAATTTCCAATACAATAAGACCAAAACAATAACGATTGAATGCAAATTAAAGTAGTAAAAAATTCAGTAAATTAAATCAAATTCTTTGTTGAGACAAGGATGTTAAAAAGGATTCTGAATCAGACACAATCATATGAATCAAATTATGAACTTTTAGTCGATTTATGTCGAGCACGAATTGAACTTTTAGACTAACAACTATGAATCAAATTCAAATTGTTTGGTCATTTTACAGCTTTATATCATTTATGGGTGTCTGTATATATATATACATGCATAGTTCATGGAAGAAGACGATGAAGATCAAAGGTTTCCTCATCATCGCAACCCAAAAGAGTTTGTTTCGCCCAAACATTTAGCAGGTCTCCCCTATTTTTCTATAACTTTCAATTTCAATCCTCTAAAAATTTCAGAGTAAACTATAAAGCTAATAGAGTTTGACACAGATCTTGGAGTTCTGTACTAGCATTTGAACCCAAATAATTACGAGAATGACAAAGAATTGCAGAAGATTAGACAAAGCCAGGGGCTACAATTACATGGTATATATATGGGTGTGTAATTTTATACTTGCTGCATTTTTACCATTTATAAAATGTTATTCAAAAATTAAGTTAAAAACTGTGTGGATGGTTTTGATTGAATTGAAAATATGAGATTAACTTATATATATATATATATATATATATATATATATATATATATATATATATATATATATATAGGATATGCTGGTTTTGTGCCCCGATAAAGTGGAGAATTACGAGAAGAAGCTGATAAACTGTGTGCATAGTTAGGTTACCTATATGCGGCGACAGCGATGGCAGTAGCGGCGGCGGTGGGTGGCGTGCGTGCGTCTTCTCCTTCTTCTCCCTTTTCTTTGCTCCTCCTTCTCCCTCTTCTCTCTATTCGATCTCCCTCTTTTTTTTTCTTTCGTCTCTGTGTCAGCGAATGACTGCAACTTGGTTACATTAAGGTTGATCAGTGACCGCAACCAGCGACCGCATGTCGCTGATTTTTAATGACGTGGACGTGTTAGCGACTGCCAGGCGGTCGCTGATAGAGAGTAGTCGCAAAAGAAACCGCGCCAGGGTTTCACACCAAAATTTTAGGAGGGAAAATCATATTAGCGACCGATCAGCGACTGCATGCGATCGCTGAACTTACCTAGCGACTAGAATCCATAACGGTCGCAGATAGCGGTCACTAGTACTATTATCTGTTACCGAATACAGCGGTCGCTGATATTATTGGTCGCAGATAGGCTTTTTTCTTGTAGTGACATCCCATGTGTGGACAAACTTTAGAGAAAATCTTGCCATTGAGATGTTTGATGTGTGGAGGGCTGACCATATTTTATAATTTAAAATTGTGTTATTTATTATTAGTAGTACCTTTCAATGCTTATTATATCGATTAATAGGATTTTGTATGATACTTATGTTTTAAGATTGAGATGTTTGAAATGTTTTTTTGTTCTCTCTCCCCTCTTAGTTTGATGAAGCCAGTTTGAGATATTAGTGTGAATATCTCTAGCTGTTTGTTATGGAATATGGACCTTATTTTTCTCACTTAATTGAGCTATTTTTTAGGATTTATTAGTTTTAAAATAGCCTGCGAAGCTTTGAGATTTACTGCATGAACTGTATTTTTACTATGCATACACTAGTAAAAGAACTAAGATAGCTTCAGTTTCAATCATCAAAGAACAGTAACTGTTCCAAGGAAAATAACCACAGGGGAAAAAATATAAAAAAAATTCATAACAATTGTAGATCACGTGAACTAGGCTTTTATTATGAGCTGTGAGTGGTTTGTAACACCTTCCATTGTGTTATAAATCTTGGTCTTCCTGTTATGAATTTTTTATAACGAGTTGGAATGAAATGCAACTAATTTATATTTGGCCAGACTTCAATTTATGATGGATTCTCAAGTAAATGATGAAGCAAAGGGGGCAGGCAAGAGTAAGTACAAATGGGTTGAAAATGAAGATGACAAGCTTGTGGAATGTATGCTAGACATATTAAATACTACTGGAACTTTGTATAGGGCTGATATTGGTTTTAAGCCTGGGTTTTACTTGGCCAATGAGAAAGCATTGGCTGAGAAATTGCCTGCAGCAGGAATAAAGGCAAAACCACATATTGAGTCAAGGTTGAAAACATTGAAAGCTGATCAGTTGTATATGATATGCTACATGGAAAAGACATTAGTTGATTTGGTTGGGTTGCTAAAAATCATGTGCTTGAAGCCTCTAAAGATGTCTGGATTCCATATCTTAAGGTAAGTCATTTTTTAAGATTCGAAGCATTTAATTTCTAAGGTAATTCTCATACATTAGAATAATCAATTTCTAGTTGCCATTATTCCTTCTACTTTTGTTCAATACTCACCCTACTATGTACTTGGTTCTGTATCACCTATCAAAGAAAAAAATGTGATTTAATTTGACAACTACTGTGTACTTGTTGAATCATCTGGCTCAAAATGTGATTTAATTTGAACTGTTGGCCTTATAGATCAACTGTTTGGAAGTGCTATTTGCCTTAAGTATCGGAAACCATTGTAGTTTTTGTAACTAACTAAGTAAACAGAGTACAAGGTTTTTAATTGTTAACTGCCAATTAATACTTCACTCAACTAAATACGATTTAATGTGAATTGAGTAATTGCCTCAATTGGGATTTGGTTTGCTTTATTGAGTTATGATTGCTATGAATTTTCTATAATTGAAATAAGTTCTCTCTGTTTTACTGCGAAAAATGGATGGAAGAGTTGAATAAATGAATACAGAATCTTGAATCTCATTATATAATTTGGTTTTGGTTAAGATATTGGTATGATCATGTGGATTAATTATTTGATGGATCAGAGTTGTTTGAATATATGATCAGAGTTTTTTTAATTACTGTGTTATTTTTTTTCTCTTACTTATTTTAGGTGCACCAAAAGAAAGCAAAGTGGCAGAATAAGACATTTCCACATTATTTGGATCTCTGTGTTATATTTGGCAAGGATAGAGCAAATGAAAAAGATGCTCTATCGGCTGCGGAAATGGTTGAGTTAGATGAAGAGATCCAAACAAATGATGGAGATGATGACTTGATTCCAACTCGCAGTGAGGAAATATCTAGCAAGTCCTCTAGTTTCAAGAAAAAGAAGAGAAAATCAAGTTTCGATATTGGTTCTGAATCTGCCATGGAGAGGGCTGCTACTATTCTTGCTGCACAACTCGAGAAATCATCTGCTCAATTTGCTAACTTTCTTGGATTGGAGGCTTCATTAAATGAGCAACGGAAGAATCTCAGTAATGCGTTGAGTAATGTGCCCAGACTAACTGATAGTGAGCATAACAAGGTCATGTGCAAGCTTGCTCGTGAGGAGGAGTTGATGGTGGTCTTTTTTAGCCTTCCCGATGAGCGAAAAGAGGGTTTCGTCAAAGATTTATTGAGTGGAGTGTTATACTAGTTATTTATACATTTTATTATGTTACTTATTGAACGATGATATTGGGATTTTGTTTAGGATTTTTTGATGGAATGCATTACTACTTGATTAGACATTTTATTAAGTTGTTGGTTGTTAAATGAAATTATGCATTATGTTATTGAATTTTATCATCACTTTATATTATTGAGTGAGGTGTTCTACTAGTTGATTTAGTTTTGTTGCTTATATTTTATTTTACACTACTTATCTTTAGATTTCATCAATTAAAATAAAGTTAATTATAGATAAATAAAAAATATATATATAAAAAAATAACTTACAAGTAAGAAAAAAAATTATAAAAAAAATTATATGAAAAGTATAGTAAAAAAAAGAAGAATATAATTATAAAAAAAATCTAGAGAAGTATGTGTTAAAATTTTAATATAAATTGAATTTAAGTTAAATTTGAACATTTGGGGGGTATTTAGGTCACTTTCTAATTATTTATTTCATTCATAGATATATTCATAACATCAACCAAACATGTACATGGAATATTAAAAAATCATTCTATTCTCTTCCTTATTCCATTCCCTACTCTATTCCATTCCTTCAATCCAAACGTAGCATTAAGATTGCATTTTAAAGTATTGTTGCTGAAAAGTTTTTTATTTCTAATATTTATCCTGTTCAGAGTTAATATTATTATATGCAATCTTATTTGAAAAGGAGTTTTTAAAGGAAACAGTTATTGGTATACCAACAAACTAGTGATTCGAATGAATCAATTGTTATTAGGTATTATTCTTTATTCCTTGATATTAGCTTTTTTAGTTTGACCATGTTACTATTTCTTTGCTAGCTAATTTGATATATTTTATATCCGTTGGTCAAAGTCAGTTGCAAAAATCATGTGGTGTTTCAATTGTAGCCTAAGGTTTTTTTGATAAAAATTTTATAGCCGTTGTTTTTCTTCAGTATATATATATTCCTCCTACTTGGCTAATTATTGGGTAGGAAAATTGAAACATATATCAGTCATAATTCAGAGATTATCAAGAGCTTTTAAAGACTATTTTCAGCTACTCATTATATTGTTAATTATTTCCTCTTTGTTAAAAATTAAAGAGTCCAATATATTTAAAAAAATTTGTATTTAATTTTGAGGTGAAGCATTGTGTGACTTGATAGATCCAGTGGTGGATGTGTTTTGTTCAAAATGAGCTTTCAAGGTTGCAGAGGTGCAAAGTTCTTAGTGATGAGAAAGATTGCAGTGGTGCAAAAGGGCAAAGGTGTCCAGCGTAGTAGAAAGCTTTATTTGAACAAAGAGTTCTTTTTATTGTATTTAATTGAGTCTTAAAATTAATAAAAAGAGTCTTCAATACTGGTTGGTATTGGACGTGTATTAAGCCATTAGAGGTTAATAACAGAACCACGTAAAAATTCTCGTGTCTGTATTTTATTTTTTCTTGTGGTTTGAACATTTAATTCTCACGTTGCATCTAAAACACATTCACATAAAAGTATATTGCTGATAGATATAGTATACTAATCCACACATTATCTTTTGTCTACATTATAACAAAGACATTGTTGTTTGTGTTATAAAATTATAGTGGATGTCTAGATTCATAGGATGTCTAGATTCATTCTTATCTTGTAACTCCCATATTCATGAGATATAAAACTCATGACCTTTGAGTTTTATAACCTCCTAGTATTGATGTTAGTACATCTATAAAGAATATCATTTGTAAAGTGAATGTGATACACAAGAAGATTATACAAACTCTTTGTTTTCTCTAATCATCCTTGTTCTTGTCATCTTTGTTCTTGATTTTAGTAAGATTAATCTTTTATAACACGTTATCAGCACGATTTGCTTCTCACTTTTGTCTTAAAGCAGATAATCATATTTAGTTTGTTGGTAAGAAGTAGAAGGTATATTTATCTATTATTTATACAAATTATTAGTATACTTTTATGTATGTGCTTCATATCATCTTGTGCCCATTTAATACATTAATGATTTTTCTAAGATCTTTACGGTAGGAAATACTGCTATTTCTGTTATTGTTTGAAATTTCAAACAACTTGGAAGGTTGGCTAGTCATCATGAGAAATATATTTACATTTTAGGATTACATAGATAGGTCCCCACCTGTAATTTGTTCACTGCATGATAGAATAAGAGTGGAAATTTAATATGCTGATTAACGTAATATTTACTCTCTAACCACATGATCATAATATTTGTATAGCTGAAAGATGGTTAATTAGTCTCAAAAACAGTAATATGTAGCCTTTGAAGAAGGTCTTTCTTTTATCTAATATGTGCCAAGGTCTATGTGGTAATTGACCAAGTCTTGAAGGACTGATTGATGATTAATATTGTTGGTCGATTTCGCAACCGAAAAACACGCGCAAGTATACGCGGTCTAACAAGTAATACAGTGATAAGAGAGTGTCGAACCCACGAGGACAAAGATTTAACAGGAAACAACTACTAAGGTAAAGTCGTTACTAATCTTATCTAAACAAAAGAAATAGATGGTTGGTTAAACAATTTCTATAGGACAATCAAATTGCGAGAAGAAACAGCTCTAAGAAATGAAGATAGGATTACAACTCCCCTAATGCTTCGCCTAATCTTCTAACTCTCCGTAATATAAACAAATCAAGGAATGGCCAACCGAGATTAAAGTAAGCATAAGCTTCTGTCGAAGGTCAAATGCTAATCCTTGACAAGCTAGAACACAATATGTCTATTGGTGAATCTAATTTGACCAAGGTCTTTATGCACAACTCCAAGGTCACACAAGGCAAGTGAGGATATGTCTATCCTACTAGCACAATAAGCCCACAATTAAATGTCAGGACAAAACAGGTGTCATTGTATTTAAAGGAACACAGTAATATCCATTTATCAATTTCCACTACTATCAGAACTTATTTCTTTATCAAGAAATCAGACATTATAAGCAAAATACAACAACCCATTCCAAAATGCTTCATTATATAAAACGAGAGAGAAAGTCGATTAAGCTATTCAAAAAGTTACATTGCAATCCTAACAATGGAGTTAGTTCATAACTATGGGACTAACACCATGTTCTAATACACTACCCATTTCAGACAAATACAATAAATAGAATATTTGAAATAAGAAAAACCCCTATAGAAAGGAGTAATCTTCAGTCAAACAATCTCTTCCCGTGCACGATCTGAAAATATGGAGAGCAATGGATCTCTTTTCTACAAGCTTTTTCCTTCCTTCTTGTATATTTTCTAGCTTTTTTTTCTCCTCTCTCCCTTTGCATCAGCCGCCTCCTCCTTGCTT
Organism: Panax japonicus; assembly: GCA_020205505.1. Classification (NCBI taxonomy): domain Eukaryota; kingdom Viridiplantae; phylum Streptophyta; class Magnoliopsida; order Apiales; family Araliaceae; genus Panax; species Panax japonicus. The sequence goes on along the minus strand of CM035097.1, from coordinate 53,564,258 downwards.
TATCCTCTCATTTTGCTAGGTCAAACAATTCCTGTCTGCCTAGGAACCGGAGGTGGCGCCGCGGCGCGGGCCACTAAGCCTTGAGTCGCGCTGCGGCGCTGCATAAGGAACTGGGACACGGAGCTCGCGCTGCAGCGCGAGTCTGAATAGGATAAGTGGCACCGCGGCGCGGCTATCGTCAGCATGGGCCAGATTTTGGCGCTGCGGCGCGGCCAATGACTCTGGCATTGGCGCCGCGGCGCGGGAAAGCGCAAAATGACAGTTTTGCCCCTTCAAGGCAGCACAAACACTGCGAAACTCTGCAATGCAACGATTAAACACAAAAACACTATATTCCCAATAAAACTATATAAATAACTATGAATCCAGGCAAGTATTTAAGGCAGAAAATATCCGATTCGCAGGTTTAAATCCCACTCATCAAATACCCCCAAACTTAAGTCTTTGCTTGTCCTCGAGCAAACTATCTAACACAATAATAACAGTAGACACTAAGAATGCGAAAGGAAAATAAAAATATATACTAGCATCGCAGCTACGATTATCTATAAAAACTACCCCCAAAAGAATAAGTCAAACACGGGGATGAACAAGGGTTCAATCTATTTCAAGCATAAGACTGTAATCGATCCAATCTGTGCACGTGTGTGAAGATCAACCGTCCTGACTAATCATAGCTCAAATAAGCTCGCATAGTTGATTGTTAAAACCAAGCACACTCCGCAACTTAAACATTCAACAAACATTAAGAACAAGACGCAAATGCAGGAAAAGATCAAAAGGTTTTAGCAAGCCGACAGTAAAATCAGACTCGGACAGTACTTAATTACCTTAGGCTAATCAGAACTACCCATGAATGAGCTTTTGATCAGCGACTCCCAAGCCAGACGACTTTAGGGCATTAGGTGTAGAACACCCCGAAGAATCTAATAACTCGAGCAGTAAAGGCAACGTAATCAACATAAGCCAACAGAGACTTCACAACAAAAACGAAAATTTATCAGCGAGTGCATTTTATGCTCCATCTCGATATCGGCTCTGCGTTTATGGGCGAGTGCGTTTTACGCTCCATCTCGACCCACCGCACAACTTTCGATATAAACTCCTTTTTTTTTTCAAACGAGTTCTCGATATCGGCTTTGCGTTTATGGGCGAGTGCGTTTTACGCTCCATCTCGACCCACCGCACAAATTTCTAAACACCCTAAGCTAGAAACCAAGATCCAAAACTGCATAAACACCCAAGTCTTTTATTACCTTGCACAAATGAAAGTTTATAAGAGTGAACAACTAGTCAACACAATAAACACACAAACTAAATTCGAAAAATAACTAGTTAACACAGCTGGTCAGAGCTTGCTAGAAGCACAGATCAATAACAGTCTAAACTTATCAATTCATAAACCCCTAGTACAAGGCAAGCTTGACACAACTCTACAAGAGATATACTCATTTGGCGCTAGACATAGCCACAATCAAACAAAAATTAGCAATGATAAATATAACACCCTTGCTAAATAGCAGCTCAAAATAGGGTGAAAAGGCTATTTACATGGCACACACATCTGAATCTGTATAAGCCCCAAAAAGATGGCTAGAAACCACAATCATGCTAGATAAAATCAAAATAAAACCAAAAACAGTTCAGGCATCCATAATGATAAAGATAATCAACCAAATCCCGCAGTTCAAAAGACTACACCAAAAATTGATAAATCCAAACATAATAAAGAAATGAAGTCAGGCAGTAGTCCTAACATGGCAGCACTAAGATAAACAGATAAAAATCAAAAGCAACACCCCCAAACTTTAGGAGACCAATGCCCCCATTGCTAAAACGTAAAGCAGTTGAATACACAAGAGGGCTTCCTTGGAGATCGCTCACTCCGCAGCGGTCTCAGTTTCATCTTCATCAGCGCCGTCAGCTTCGGTGGGCGGTGATGGAGGAGGGTATGGTGGAAAGATGGGAGGATCGGGAAACTGGTATGGCGTGAACTCAATGCCCTCGCCACAGTAATCAGTGTAGATCCCTTGCATAATGTTCACCAGCTCAGCCTGGTACTGCATCGCTATCTCCTGCCTTTGAGCCACAATAGCGATATGCCTCCGCTGCCTCTGTGCCTCGGCGTCCTGTTTCTGATGCAGTAGGGTGAGGGATGCCATGATGTCTGTCAAAAGACCCTGACTAGCCGGTCCTGCCTCAGGTGCTTGAGGAGGCTCTGGTTCGGCAGAAGGAGGCGGTGCTGTAGGCGGTCCGTATCCTTCGCCCCTTAAATGAGATTCTGCCCCGTCCCAAACAGTGAAGCGTTTGATCGTCAGATGGTCAATTACAGTCATGGGCGGCAAAACTGTCTCATCAAGCCCCCACTGTACCCCAGCCTGCTTGCACAATGTCGTGATTACTGATGGATGGGGAAGTCCCAAAACGACTGTACTCTTGATTGCCTTAATGATCGAGTCGTGGATGAGAACTCCTATATCCACGTTCAAGCCCGTGACAATGGCGAAAAGTAGAATCGCCCTGTCTTTAGTCACATCGCTTAGGTGACGGGTCGGTAGCATGGAGGCGCAAATGAAGCTGTACCACGCCTTCCCATAACGACTGAGTGCAGCAGTCGGAAAGCTGGTCTTTTCACCTGTATAATCATTTTTCTTCCAAGCCGTTCCGGGCTTGCAGAGCCTTTTGATAATATCCTCCTGGTCATAACTACGGAGACCCAGCTGCATATAATCATTACCCGCGTAGTCGGGTGCCTCGAACAGTGCATTGATTGTTTTATTGTCAAATGACACCGGCCTACCCCTGACTATAACCACAGCAGGACCATCTGGACTGGCGTTAGCATAGAATTCCCGAACCACAGGCACAACAGCAGACACCGGCGGTTTGGTGAAGTTTACCCACTTCCGCTCGATAATCATATTCATGAGATCCCCGTCCTTTCTATCGGGCCGCAACCCCCGCTCAGGAAGCAAATTGCGCTTGCCAAAGGAGTCTCTGTACCGCTTCCAAGTTGCCTCACTGACAAACTTGGCGGGGTCCCAAGCCTGTAGTGGTGCCGCGGCAGAAGAAGAAGATCCACCGACACTAAGACGCTGCCTTTTTGGTGCCATGGAAACAGTAGGCTTGATTCAAACTCTATCGGAACGACCCTCGAAGCACTGCCAAACTCAACCCCAACGCAAACCCAGCGAAAATTAAGCCAAGATAGCCCCAATTGGCCTACACTTTTGGTTCAGGCAATTTGTCAAACACCTTGCGTGCGTTATCCAAACAACACTTGGACAGCCTTTTTTTTTTGAAATTGTTCTAATGACTTCCGTCAGTGGAAATCACCCCAAATCACACAAGAAGAAGAACACGGAAAAGAACTTAAACAAAATCTCGGATCCAAAGAAAACCCTCGAAAATTACCTTTGGAAGTAAACCCTAGCTCTTGAGTGGGGGGAGCCTTTGATGAGAAATTGATGCTCAAATCAGATTTTAGAGGATGAGGAGAGACACGACCGATGGATGCAGTGATATGGTTGATGGGTCGTATGCGTGCAGGTTGCCAAGAGGGTGAGGGCTGAGATGGTTGAGAAAAAATGGAGACTTGGCCGATCTGCTTGCTTTATAAAGCAACTGGAAAAACAAAAACTCGCTAACGGCGCCGCGACGCGAGGTATTGCCCATTGCTCGGCGCCGCGGCGCGAGTTTGCAGTAGCTGGGCACTTCTTGTGGCGCCGCGGCGCGAGATCCTCTTTATTGGATGGCGCCGCGGCGCGAGTACCGAACTCTGAGCCCTTTTTCATCTGTTATCTGCACAAAGCACAACAACTACACTACACAAGCAAACATACATTGTTAAAAACACAGCAAACACTATTATATATTATTATCATACAAAACATGTTGCCCGAAAATGTGAAATACAAAACATAAAAGCTATCAGCTAAGCTAAGTGATAAAATGAACAATCACTAAATAAACTTGGAATCAGTGAAGAAACAAGTAATATTTATACCGAGATGGGGGTGCCTCCCCACCAAGCGCGTGTTTTATAGTCGTCGGCTTGACTATTCATCCCGACTTAGGTCGGGTCTCCAAGTGTAATGGAGGTATTTTGACGGTCAACCTCGCTGCCCCAGTAGTGCTTTAAACGTTGCCCATTCACCTTGAATGTGGAATCGGAATTTGGATCCATAACCTCTATTGCTCCATGGGGATAAACCTTAGCTACAGTGAAGGGGCCCGACCATCGGGACTTTAGCTTCCCGGGAAACAATTTTAGCCGGGAGTTAAACAGAAGAACTTGCTGACCCGGTTCAAAATGCCTCTCCAGGATCTTCTTGTCATGCCACCTCTTGGTATTTTCCTTGTACAACTTGGCGTTTTCATATGCCTGCAGACGAAATTCATCTGCTTCATTCAGCTGCAACAGCCGCTTTTCGCCGGCTGCCTCAAGATCAAAGTTAAGCTTTTGAATCGCCCAGTAAGCGTTGTGCTCCAATTCGACCGGGAGATGACAAGCTTTTCCATAAACTAGTCGGTAAGGGGACATTCCGATGGGCGTTTTATAAGCTGTGCGGTAAGCCCATAATGCATCATCAAGCTTCTTCGACCAATCCTTCCGGGTTGGGTTAACGATCTTTTCCAGGATTCGTTTCACCTCTCGGTTCGAAATTTCAACTTGGCCGCTGGTCTGAGGATGGTAAGCAGTGGCTATTTTATGAGTTACCCCATACTTGGCTAGAAGTGCTTCAAAATACTTATTGCAGAAGTGCGACCCTTCATCGCTAATTATGGCCCGAGGTGTGCCAAAACGGGTGAAAATATTCTTTTTGAGGAACTGAAGCACCACCTTCGCATCATTTGTCGGCAAGGCAACTGCTTCCACCCACTTTGAGACATAGTCAACTGCCACCAGGATGTAGAGATTGTTGAACGAGGAAGGTAATGGTCCCATAAAATCAATGCCCCAGACATCAAATAACTCTACTTCCAGAATATTTTGCAGCGGTAGTTCATGCCGCTTCGAAATAGTGCTCACCCGTTGGCATCTGTCACAATGCATCACATATGCGTGAGCATCTTTAAAAAGGGTGGGCCAATAAAATCCTGACTGTAGCACTTTAGCGGCAGTTCGTTGGCCTCCGAAATGACCTCCATAATTAGACAAATGGCAATGATGCAACACGTCTTCAATTTCTACTTCAGGCAAACATCTACGCAAGATCTGATCCGAACACTGTTTGAATAGGAAGGGCTCATTCCAAAAATATTGCTTGGTATCTTTAAGGAATTTCTTCCTTTGTTGGAAACTCAGGCCTTGAGGGATAACTTGGCAAGCGACGTAATTTGCGAAGTCCGCATACCACGGGGCTTTGCCATGTACCAATAAGAGCTGCTAGTTTGGAAAGAATTCATTTATAGCCCTGTCGGCTTCAGTAGACGATGTAGTGTTTTCCAATCTACTTAAATGGTCGGCAACTTGATTCTCAGTTCCCTTCTTGTCTCTGATTTCTAAGTCAAATTCTTGTAGGAGCAAAACCCACCGTATCAATCTCGGCTTAGCGTCCTTCTTTTCAATCAAATACTTGATTGCCGAGTGATCGGTGTATACGATCACCTTCGTCCCGATGAGGTATGAACGGAACTTATCAAAAGCATACACTACTGCCAGCAGCTCCTTCTCAGTGGTAGTATAGTTTAACTGCGCGTCCGTCAGTGTCTTACTGGCATAGTAGATAGTGTGGACGACCTTCTCCCTTCTCTGGCCTAAAACTGCCCCTATAGCAAAATCACTAGCATCGCACATAAGCTCAAAAGGGTAGGTCCAGTCAGGAGCTACCACAATAGGTGCTG